>JANHFJ010004260.1:153363-164561 GCA_032468195.1 Cerberus rynchops | reverse complement strand
GGCTGATGTGCCCACATTGTTACTTTGAATACGCTCTGTTGTGCATGACTTTTTAAAGCCAATCTTCAGAATTTTAGCGAAATTGGTATTTACTTTATTTTTTGTAGGGTACTATGCTAGCAAATGCCAAGATGTGGATGAAGGATGGAATATAGGCACCATAAAACAGTTGGTGGTGGCTCATATGATTAGGCACCTGCCTTGGTTTAATTTTCCATGTGTCCCAAAGGTGCTTTTCCAAAACACAGCTGCACTTTCTTGGGTTTTTTTCCTTAAAAATGTTTCACTTCTTATCCAAGAAGCTTCTTCAGAACTGAAGAAGTGAATGAGAAGTGAAATGTTTTAAAATCCAGTTGCCTTTTGGAAAAGCACATTTGAGACAACAATAGACCAGGGATGTCAAACTTGATTTCATTGAGGGACACATCAGAGTTGTGTTTGACCTTGTGTGTGGGGGGGGACGCTGGGGTGAGCATGACCAGATGACATCACTCATGTCAGGGACATCTGTGGTGGCCTGAGTACTCTGCCAGTGAAAACGGGCTCCTGGGCCCTGTTTTCAGCTGCAACAGCCTCCTGCAGCCCTCTGCCAGTGAAAACGGAGCTCAGGGGGGCCGTGCGTCTTCTCTAACCGATCGTCATTCCCAACATATCAAGTTTGTTATCCAAGTGTAAAAAAAATGGGACTCAAGCCACTTTTAGCTGTTTCAAAGTCTTGGATCCTCTGGACTGTACCATTAAGTTATAATCTTAATACCACAGAAGGGAAAACAATTTTAAATACTTGGAACTTAGTAATATTAAGTTAATATTTGTAAGCTTGAACAGTTTTAATACTAAATATTTACTTTTCGGTACTGCAACTCATTGCATTTTATTGAGAATTAGAGTAAATGGAAATATTACTGACAAGGGACATTAAGGGAATTTCCAATCTGGATATCTCCCTCTTTAATTTTCAACCTTTGCAATAATTTTAGAGTTGATAGTTGATAAAATGCCCTTGCATTTCCCTGCAAATTCATGATCACTTAACCAGCCCAGTCCATGTGAGTATATTTTAAAATTGTAGCTTAATTATGACTTTTCTGCTCCTGAATCCCAGATTGCCTTGCCTCCCCCATGTTAGAGACCTGCCAGTGATCCTGACAATTAGAACAATTAATTTCCTGATAGTGAGAACAGTTAATCAGTGGAAAAACTTGCCTCCAGAAGTTGTGAATGCTCCAACTGGAAGTTTTAAAGAAGAGATTGGATAACCTTTTGTCTGAAATGGTATAGGGTATCCTGCCTGAGCAAGGGGTTGGACTAGAAGACCTCCAAGGTCCCTTCCAACTATGTTATTCTGTTCTGTTGTGTTCTATTTTATCATCATGGTATGTATAATGAAGATAATGGGGATCTACTGTTGAGGGACAGAACCTGGAGATCCTGAGTTCTTGCAGTGTCACTTAGTTAGCTTCACCCCCTGCCCTCAATCACTGCTAAATTGTGATTTTCCACTGCACTAATAGGAAAAATAGATGGGAGCGTCCACCTACTCCTACATTTGATTGTGTAAGTCTGATCTACGAATGAGATGTGGGTTTGATAATCTGCTTGTCAATGGGATCTCGTTTAAGCTGTCGGTGCAAACACATTACATCCAAAAAGCAACTGAGTAAAAAGCAACCAAAGCCCAACAAATCTCATCCAAGAAGCAACCAAAGCCCAACAAATCTCATCCAAAAAGCCTCAGCTCTGACTGGATGGTGGGGAATGGAAGGATTTATATTCCTTGCAGACAGCTGGTCATTTGCATTCTTTTAGCGAGTCATTAATGCCACCTGGAGTTTTATCTGTGTCATCAGGGTCACCTGAGTGGTGCAAATGGGCATGGAGCCTTCTTGGAACTTTTGAAAGGACTATGTTATAGACTGGACATAGATGATGTATCTATCCCACTCTGTTCAATTTGGACATAGATGGCCTCTTTGACCCCTCTTTCAAATTGGGGGTCCTCTCTGTCCAAAATGGGTTTTGTTGTCCTCAAAAGAGTGGCCTGTGTCTTTTAAATGCAGGTGGACTGCTGAATCTAGTCCTGGTGGGTTTGTTCTCATCGCAACAATCAAGTCTAGTTGCCTCTGAAAAAGCATCTTTGGGAAACTAGAAGCAAACTTGGTCTAGATAAAAACATGAGAACAAAGGAAGTGTGATTCCAAAACATGGGAATAGGACAAGATTACCCCCCACACAGTGGCTGGCTTCACACAACATGAAGTTATGCCCTGCACCAATGAGGTTACCTAATTGGGTGACAAAATGTCTGTAAGTAAACAATAAAACTCAGTGAGTGCCAAGAACCCTAATCCAACTTTAAGCTATAAATATTCTCTTGTGTCCCAGTGTCTTGTGATGTTAATTGATTGCATGCATTGTACAAGTCTATGTAGCTATGCCCAACATGGTATTTGCTTGAACATGGTTAATTCAGTTTAGAATTTAAATGGAATTTCATGAATTCGGCTACTATTTTCTGGATCATCCACTATAGTTACAACTGAGTTTGTATACTGAGGAAGAAAAGGGGAGGGGCTCTTTTCACGTTATACTGCTATACAGCTCCTCCTCAGTTCAATATAACTTCTGAACAGGGGTTTGTATAGCGTTCATGCCTTCCAGTCACATCAGTCAATGCACTGCTCAACATCTATTTAAAAAGCAGATCAATCTGTCTACCTCAAGAGAAAATAATTGTTAAGTAAATCATTGCTGTTATTAAATTAGTAAAAACATGGTCATTACGGTCAGCTTCCCCACTGACTTTGCTTGTCATAAGATTGCAAAAGGTGATCGATCATATGACCCCGGGACATGGCAACTGTCATAAATGTGAGACCGTTGCCAAGTGTCCAAATGTTGATCACATGACCCTAGGGAATGCTGCAATGGTCGTGTAAGTCACTTTTTTCTTTTGTCATTGTAACTTTGATCGATCATTAAATGAACTGTTGTAAGTTGAGGACCAGCTGTATGGACACGTTATATTTGAATGACCAGGCTGATGACAAAAGCTCCTCCTGACCACCTAATTAAAGAGAGAAGGCAGCCATTTCCCTGGTTTTCTCTTAAGAGCTGAATCCACAGCAACATATTTTTTCTGCTAGCGAAGGAGGATGTAACTCACCCTGTTTGTTCTTTAGCTAATACAAACAGGAAATATCTCCCTTTGTGGGACTGGGAAAGACGTCTTCTGAAGGAGAAAAAAAAAGAATCGGATAAAAAAAGATCCTCCTTCTGAAATGGCTCAGTACAGCTTCAAAGGAAAGCTTGGTTCAAGCTCCTTTTCACTGTAAGACGAGCACATCTGAGCAAAGGAAAGTAGCCTCAGGGCCCTAGAAAGAACTGAGCAAAAAGCAACCAAAGCCCAACAAATCTCATCCAAGAAGCAACCAAAGCCCAACAAATCTCATCCAAGAAGCAAACAGAGCCCAACAAATCTCATCCAAGAAGCAAACAAAGCCCAACAAATCTCATCCAAAAAGCAACTGAGCAAAAAGCAACCTGAAGTGAAACATCTTCAAAGAAAAAACCAGAAAGTTCAATTGCCTCTTGAAAAAGCACCTTTGGGATAACTATGACCTGGATGACTGAAAATCTCTATAGATACCTGCTTTTATTTGATTTTGGTCCAAATATTCTCTTGCTATAGCACCTGGTCTTCCATATTATTGGACTTGGGGGAGAAAAGAGCACACATCTTGATCATTCCATCGTTCTTTCTGTTGTATTATATCCAATTTTATTGAAACAGAATGACTTCCTTGTAGATTTAACATTGATTTTATAGAAGGCACTTGATCATTTCACTAAGCCAGGTGTTGATAGATGTAACTGCAGCTGTTGCAAAAGGACTAGAAAGATGCACTCAACTCTTGTTGATTAGTTTTTTTTTTGCAGATTTCTGGGTTCAGTTCATGACATCTCAGGACAAGAAAGATCTTTACAATAAGGCTGCATGACCTTCCCATTGCAATTCCAGCTATGTAGCTATTCTTATTATTTCTGGGCTGCCTTTCCACAAATATTAGCAAGATTATATATTATAAATGAACAGACAGATGTTATTAAAATATTAGATATTAAAACAGCATTGTGGTTGGGGATCTAATGTATTTCTAGAATTGCTCTATGATTATGTAGGTATTTTTATTACAATTATTTCTGGACTGCCTTTCCACAAATGTCAGAAAGATGGTGTGATATAAATCAACAGACAAGTTAATAAAACTATTAGCTATTAAAACAACATTGTGTTTGGGGGAGGACTAATATATTTCTAGAAGGGTGCTGCTGTTTCAACTGATCTCTGTTTCAGCTGATCTCAGGTGCCTATTATGTTACATGTGACATGCTTTTCTTCTGGAAAATACCTTCTGAATATTTTAATGGTTAAAGTGTGGTGCTGTTTTTTTCAGCTGCTTTGCAGTGCTCTGAATAGCTTCAGTAAGGATAGTGTAGAAATACTCTTTTTAAAAGCCACCACTAGCAATTTAATAGGCTAGGGTTTTTTTTAAAAATATCTTGGGTACATCTCAATGCAAAGTAAGTAAGTCTCATCTTACACTAAAATAAGCTGCTTTGATATAAAGCAGCTTCATGCACAATGACTGGATTCACTTTCTATGTTACAGCATGTTTTGGTTTGATTTGATTTAGTCAGATAAGCCAGTTGTGACTTATTCATTCTTAAAGCAGCACAATGTGTGAACCTAGCTTTGTAGTGGTTTAATTTGGGAGAATGTCATTCTAAAAAAAAACCAAAGCCAAGTGTTGTCCAAGTCTACAAAAGGTAGCAAACATGAGCAAAATTTCTTAGCTTCCTGAAATTCCCTTGATGCTTTCAGAAGTTGTCTGCCTGTTTGTATGTTGCTAGTCATTTTGAACTTTGCAATCTGTGTGACATTTGACCACAGTCATATGAAATGTGCTACATGTCATGTCATTTCATTTAACTGTTAGATTTCGAATATCATAGAATATACAGTAAGTTTTCAGTTACGTCTATATATATATATAAATATATTTATTTATTTATTTTTAGACATATTTCTACTGGGGAAATATGTTAGATTTCTTCCTCGGGCACTGAAGCAATTTCTTGCTGCCCCATATAGGCAAAATGTCTTTATCATTTCCTGGGAGAAGTTGTAAATTAGTTATACATCTCTTTCATGCCTCTGGTACCATTTCTAGTGCTCATGTTCCAAGAACAGCATTTCTATTATTACTGTTCCATGAAGGGCTTCGGCCCAACTTCTGATCTTCAATATTAACTCTCTTTTGTGTTTGCATAAATGACACAGCTGATTTTGCCCACATATCAAATTGATGCTGAATAACATTTGAGTAAAAAATCTTTAGCATGTTAAACTTGTGTTAATTATAAATGAAATTATTGTGTTAATTATAAATGAAATTATTGGCAATGTTTCCTATGGGGGGGGGTCGGCACAATTAAAAAAATGTTTGCATTCATACTGCTGTTCCAAATAGAAATTTCCAGTTTGGTTTATTTTAGCCATGATGAGGAGCCAGGTTGGCACTTGTTTTCAAAGGATTTAAGTCTCACACCTAACAATGATCATAATTAATAATCCTGTGTATTATAGCCTCCAAAGGCTTCTTTGGTTACTTAAAATTTGCTTTTTTGATGGTGGACACACAGGCTTCAGTGTTTTACTATATGGATAAACAATATATGATTATAGAAGAAAGGTACCATGTTATAGAAAAGACTTAAATATCTGTTTCTGTCCATGGTTCTTCTTATCCAAAATGTCCCTAAACATCTTACCTGAATGTAACCATTATGGGAAAAATTAAAAATCCCCAAACCTTCATTCTATGTGCATCAGAATCATAGTCATCCCCACACAACTTCAATAGTTCTGTGGGATGTCCAAGTACAAGTCTTCAACTTGCAACAGTTTGTTTAGTGACTGTTCAAAGCTACAACAGCACTGAAAAAAGTGCTGTTGTACCTTTGAACATTTTTCTGATGACTATTGTCGCATACCCATGGTCTTGTGATCAAAATTCTCTGGCATGTATTTATGATGGTTGCAGTTGCCCGGGATCATGAGATCACCTTTTGCGACCTGATGAGCAAAGTCAATGGGAAAGCCAGATTCACTTAACAGTCATGTCACCAATTTAACAATTGCAGTGATTCACTTAACGTTGGCAAGAAAAGTTGTAAGATGGGGCAAAACTCACTTGACAACTGTCTTGCTTAGCAACATAAATTTCGAGCTCAGTTGTGGTCATAAGTTGAGTATAACTACCTGTATAAGGCAGGGGTGTCAAACTCAAGGCCCCTGGGCCAAATCTGGCCTGAAGTGTGCTTAAATCTGGCTTGTGGAGCTGGCCTGGAAATAGCAAAGGACCAGCTTGTGATGCCTCTGGCAGCCAAAATGAAGCATGAGGAGGCTCATGCCCCCCGTTTTGGCCAGCAGGGTGCTGCAGGAGGCATTTGACTCATCTCCCATCCCTCCCTCTCCAGTTGGCCCGCAGAGAACTACAATGCTGTTCTGACCCTTGAAGAAATCCAGTTTGACATTCCTGGTATAAGGTGAAGTCCAGTGTACCTGTATAAGGTGAAATCCAGTGCAACTGATACAATGTCTTCTATATGCCTTGTATTGCTTCTCATGTGCATTGCATTGTTAACATTTAACTACATAATTGGACTAACTCGAGTGTTGTCTCTTGAAGTTTAGACAAAATTTAATGCGTAAACTGTCCTTACCCAGGTTCCTTTAAACCTTTCTGAATTGTCTCTTGTGCTTCACTCTTTCCAGTTCCGAGATTGGCTTAAAGCAAAATATGGCGAAAACCCCATGCAAGACAGACAAGATGCTGAGGCTCTTTTGCAGAAGCACAGACTCCATGCAGCAGATCCTTGCAAATTCTGCACTGTAAAAACATCTGGACTACATGTCTCGACCAAAACAAAGCAATCTACATAGATTTTTGTAAGGCCTTTGACACGGTAGTGCATGAGAAATTACTGTTGAAACGGCATTTCCTGCCCTCTGCACAAATTGCTGCTTTCCTGTCTGACAGATCACAAAAAGTCAAAGTAGGGAACTCGCTGTCCAGTGCTGTAGCAGTCAACAGTGATGTCCTGCAAGGCAGCATTCTAGGTCCCACACTTTTCCTACTTTATATCAACGATTTACGCGATCAACTTAAAAGCAATTGCGTCCTCTTTGCTGATGACGTAAAATTATTTAATACTACAGATAATTGTTGTTTTACAAAGAGATCTTGACTATGTGTCGGAATGGTCATCCAATTGGCAACTTCAAATCTCAATCAACAAATGCTCCGTCACATATTGGTAAACGTAATCAGAATGTCACGTATAAGCTAGATGGTGTTGGCGGATGACCTCACTTTGTCAAGGACCTAGGTGTACTTATCTCTGACGATCTTTGTTCCAAAGCTCATTGTAACAGCATAGCCAAAAAAGCATTAAGAGTTGTAAATTTAATTCTGTGCAGTTTCTTTTCTGGAAACATTGTATTGCTAATTAGAATTTATAAATCTTATGCTAGACCAATCTTAGGGTATTGTTCAACCGTTTGGAATCCCCACCATATATTTGATATCAGTACAATTGAGCGGATCCAGAAGTACTTTACGAAAAAAGTCTTGCACTCTTCTGTACGCATTGGAATTCCTTATGCTACTAGGCTCGAAACTCTCAGTTTGAACAAGCTAGAGCTGCGCCGCTTGCAGTCAGACCCAGATATTGCATATAAAATTATACACTGTAATGTTCTAACTGTAAATGACTTTTTCTGTTGTAATCGCAATAACATGCATGCTAACAACAGCTTTAAACTCAATGTAAACTGTTCTAAACTGGACTATAAGAAATATGACTTTTGTAATAGAAAGTCTGGAATGCTCTACCCAATTCAGTTGTATCTGCTACAAATTTTCATAGTTTCAACCGCAAAGTGACTTCCGTGGACCTTACATCATACCTAAGTGGACAGTAGAGGGGGGCGTGCATAAGTGCATGAATATGCCTATCGTCCCTGCCTTCGTACTTTATTACTTTCTTATTCTTGTATCCGTTTTACTGTTTGACAAATTCTAATAAATAAAATAAAATAAAATAAAATAAAATTAAAATGTCTGTTTACTGTTTTTCAATTATTTATTGTAACGTTTGGGATATAGTCAACTAAGCAGGTTAACTTGTGCTCACATCTTTCTGCGTGTGCTAAAAAAGGATTGCTTGTAAAGGAATAACTGAGGGGAGGGCTTGGGCTATTTAAGTTGTTTATAATACACCTGTCTTTAAATATTTGAGGAGTGGGATTCCAGAACATGAACCTTGTTATACTCATGGTTGAGCTTGCCTTTATTATGGGAAGGGCCTACTCTTTTCCGTGCGGTGTGAAAACAGCATGCCACACTCTCATGGCCAAATACATTTCTGCAGATCCCTATTCTTCAGGCTGTCTGCAAAAAGAGCAGGGTTTGGCACAGCTACACTTGTCAAATTATGTAGGGTTTTTCTAAAGAGGAGGGGGAATGTGTACCCCAAAGAGTGACTTGTACTCAGCGGGAGATCTGGTTTCATTACTGCCAGGCCCTCAGCAGAAGCAGAGGCCTGTTTAAAATAGCAGTTATGTTCTTCAGTAGAGAGAAAACGTTGCATCCAAATTAAGCCAGGCTCTGATGGTATGCATGGTTGATGCTCTCGTGCATATATCTTTGTTTAGAAATGATGTTTAAAAGAGATTCATCTGGAACGTCTGCTTGAATCAACTGATGGAAAAATATTACAGATAACGTTGCAGTATTTATTGCCCTAGTGTTTTTCTCAGAGAAGCTGTTAACTGTTTATTTAATCCTTTTAATACTTCAACAGTGGAGGACTATTGGAATGTACAGAATATATTTAAAGATTAAGACAGAACTAATAATAGCTACTGTGCTATAATAATGTTGAAAATTCCCCCAAAATACTACTGGCAAAAATATTTTATTGTATATTAAGTATCTTGATGAAGGGTCATGTTTGACTGCTTTTCTCAGTGGAATATGTTCAATAAAAGCTTCAGGGTTTGTTCGTTTTTTTTAAATAAAGTGTGATAGTATGTCACTACTTTTAGAGGTTACCAATAATCGTGGTAGAGAAAATGTTAAATGGTCAAGCAGAAGAGAATATTCTAAGTATTCTGCAAAGGCTGGAAGATTGTCTTGGATATGATTAAGCCTATGAATTATATTTGATACTAGAAGAGAAACATGTTCAGATCCACGCTTTTCATTACATCATAAAATCTGTCATTCTCTGCAGATCATTTAGATTCTCAGCCAAGAGCACAGCAATACCCTGTTTATGAAAGCACACACACACACACTGTCATTCCCAAATACATTCTAAAAACCAGAGACATTGCCTTTTCCTGTTAAACTCCATAGTCCATGTTGAACCATCCACTATGCATTTAATATAATCCTGTGCGTGGTTTACCTCTTTCATATACTGCTTTTACCATGTTTTGTGACCGATTTGCAATTCTATATTCACATAAAATGTTCCATTCAAAGGTTTTGAATTTTATATGCTTGCTTAAAACTTGTATGGTTGCCCAGCTTCAACAAAACATGAGTACCGGAAGTATAAAGTATAAAGTAACATAATGGTGAACCAATGCACCATCATCCAATCAGAATACCAGCATATCATGATCCATGTCCATATTCATGATGTGAATAGCCATGGTGGCGCAGTGGTTAGAATGCAGTATGGCTGCCGGCAATTTGGCAGTTCGAATCTCACCAGGCTCAAGGTTGACTCAGCCTTCCATCCTTCTGAAGTCGGTAAAATGAGGACCCAGATTGTTGGGAGCAAGATGCTGACTTTGTAAACCTCTTAGAGAGGGCTGGAAAACACTGTGAAGCTATGCTATTGCTAGTGCTATTGCTATCCAAAGAACCAGGGCCTTTTAAAGACCGACGTGTTCATAGTGAATGGAACAGAGCATCCTGAAGGGCATGGCTATTGCTGGGTTTGTAATACAGTAGGAGCAGTTTATCGTGTGTCACAATTATTATTCCATTTAGTGTGCCTCAGGATTCCAAGTATATATGGTAGCCAAGTAAGACACACCAGAGTTGTTATTTTATGTTCCAAATGGGAAGGAGGACTGACCAAAGGATCATCGTAAGACAGTCAAGCAAATTCTGGCAGAATCAAAATTTGAACAATTATAAACAGAAAAAGTCATTGTTGAGCTATCTCTTTCAAGTTGGTTTGAAGGAGGAGGAGGAGGAGGAGGAGGAGGAGTTGTTATTGATACATACAGAACCTTATGTGAGCTGGTGATAATAGAAACTGCAACCCAACTCACTTGGAGGGACCTTGGATTAGAAAGATTGAGGAATTGTGTGTTCATGTTGATGTACACTAGCAGATTTCTGAACTGAGGGGTGGCTATGGATGTAGCATAGAATTCTGACTTCTGAATAATAGTTGTTCGTGGTGTATATGTAGGGATCAACCCACATTTTTCTTCAGCTGTACCCACATGGAGTGAAAAATCACCCCCTATATGATGATCACATTAAATGAAAAACAAGTTAGTGATTCAGCAGGAGTTAGGTCAGTGAGTCATTCAAGATATGTAGATGACAATGGTTAATGGCTTTGAGAAAGAACATGAGGGAAACTGAAAGATCATAGTCATTGGTGGTCTAAGGCCTATGCTCAAAAATTCCATGCTCTTCCTCCCTTTTTAAGTCCCCTCACAACACAAAACATTTCTAACTTTTGTCAGACTTCATGCTGATAGTTTAAAGTAAACTGATTTAAGTTTACTGCCAGTGCTTCAGTAGATGTAAGGGACATTCCAAGATGAATAAGTTTCATGCATGTCTAAGTTAATCCAGGTAACTGAAAATTATTATTATTATTTCTTCTCCCCTCCCCCCCTTTTAAATTCCCCCCACTACTAAAGTTCTTATTAATGGACCTTCTACCTTCACTATGGGGGTATAGATGTAAAATTCCCAAAATTCTTAAAATTGATTTTGAAGATTGGAAATTCTTAACATTGATTCTGAAGATTGGAAATTCTGAGAATGCCAGTTCTAACGTCTATCTGGTGGTTGTCCAGTTAAAGCTTTGC
>JANHFJ010004260.1:76761-87726 GCA_032468195.1 Cerberus rynchops | reverse complement strand
CTGTGTTTGCCTTCAGGGAGCGAAAACACTTTCCTGATCGCATTGTGATAAACAGTCTGTTGTTGGGATGGCTGGGGACCTGTTGTTGGGATGGCTGGTTAGTTAGCTGGCTCTATATGTTTATCTGTCTGTCTTGGCTCTCTCTTTCTATTTTTAGTTTTCTGTATATGTTTATTTTCATCAAATGTCTATTTTTATCAAACCACTTTCCAGTTTACAGCCCACCACACCCCTCTGCAGCCCCTGTATAGGGTTACAATAGTGAAAGGCAATTTGAGATCAGATCAAAAACATTCCTTGAATACTTTTATCTGAAACCTCCAGAGATCTTTATAACCTGGCCACAAACATTTTTATCAAAATCAACTGTGTGCTTTTCTGTGTCTTTTGAGACAAGGAATAAATGGAGACAATAGCAAAAGCCTTAAAGGAGAATATTATAACTAGAAAACCAAATTCCTACCCTAGAAATGGATTGTCATTGCTATTCCAAGGAATAAGACACAGCAGTTAGACCAAGGTCACTAGTTGGCTTTGTGTACAATTAGAATTCATGACTGCTCAGTTTCTAGTCTGATGTTTTAACCACTACGCGGAAATGGCTCTTTATTTTATTTTGGCAATTCCAAAATAACATCAACACTTAAAAAAAACAATATACAAAAATGTTGCCTGGTAAACAGTCATCTTATTATGCCATCAGCTACTGAGAAGGCAGATAACTGCCATTAAACCAGTATTTGCACTTAATTAACACTTCTCCAGCACAATAAACTGCCATTACTGCCCATTTTTCTTGTTCTTAACTTCCTCACAACTAGTGCAACTTGCTGTACAAAAAAGGGACCAAAATTATCAATGAAAATGCCATCACTTTAAATGAGTACAATATACAGTGCATCCATTTCTGTTTGTTGAAAGGATTATGATAATGTATATCCTGTCTTTCTGTCCCCAAATCATTCATTTAACTCATATAATTTCTTACACTAAAGTTATCTCAAAGCAGTATATACAGAATTAAATAGAAACAAGAACATACATAAAACAGAGTAGTTTCAGAAGTTTGTGTAAGAAACAGCTTTGCTTGCATTCATGCCCTTTTCTCTTTCTTGCAAAAAACTTCCTTTTTTTGCATGATGATCTCAATGATGTCTTGATATCAGCAAAAGTCTGTAAAAAGTTGATGATGGTGATAAAATATGCTCAATTGTGTCTGAGTCTCAGCAATTCTATGGACCATCTCTCTCTACTTTTTCTGATCTTGTATGGCTTCTTCCAGATGTTTTATGCTCTGACTAGTGATGGCTTTGATGGTGTCTATCTGTTGGATGACTTGTTTCCTTTTACTACTCACCATTCTAAGCATAATTGCTTTTTCTGGTGAGTTTGACATGTCCAAAATAAATAAGGTGGAATTTTGTGATTTTTGCCTTCTAGCGATAATATCTGCTGCTATAAATACAGTTGGTAAGTTGCTAAAATAATAACTACTGTAGTTTAGTTAGATGACTAGAGACTGGGCATGGTAGTTATACAATAAGACTGCCAGCGTGACATTGCAGCCTACACAATATGTTGAAAGCAGCATTTCCATTTGCTGCAGAAATTGTACAAAAATAAACAAAGCAACAGGCAAAAAACAAAAGCAGTCAGCAATCACTATGGGTGTTTAGAGGTCATAATCAGAATTAGAGCATGCATTATTGCAATGAAATTCATACCTCCATGTATCTACTCTGTCCCTCCTTTGAACTGATGCCTTGGGTCCTCATAAAACCATATGTTGTGTGCCATCCGATGCCCTGAGATAAACTGAAAAAGCTTTAGAGAGTGATGAAGATTGTAAGGCAGGGAGTAAACAGTGAGTAGAAAGGATAAATGCAAAGGCATGACGAGAGTGGTGAATTGCAGGCTTGGAGAAAAGGTTTGAGTGCCTCTACAAAAATTCAGCTTATTTACAGCAAAGTGCAGATGGCCTTGCTGAGGCAAGTAACACATTTTCTAAGGGTTTCAAGAAATTGTTCTGAAGTTCAATGCCAGTTGCTCTATTTAGAGTGTTACAGAAAAACTGGGATTGCACTAATGGGTGCTTTTGCAAGGTAAGTTAATTAAGGTAGATCTTTCATGAGTTGATATTTTGTTTACTGTTTTGTTTTTTTTTTTTCATTTGTGGCCGGCTAATGCAACAATAAGTTTAACACTATGTAACCGGGTTCAGTTACTCTCTCTGTCATGGTGTGATTTTTTGCTTTTATTGGTAGCTCAGTTCAAGATTAATTTGTTGAAAATCTGTATACGAACTCCTTCCTTCTCAAGGGTTAGTCATCTTTATCTGACCTTTTACTGAGGCAGAAAGAATGACTTGTCATGACATGGTAAAACAAAGAGAAAATGAAAGCAACCTAATTTAGTTTGCTGTGGCTTGTCAGTGATATATAGCAGGTGTCATAAAGGGCCTAGTGCCATCTCTAATAAGGTTGAGTAATGTGGCTTTCATTGCTGTCAGAACAATTGTGCTGACCTATACTTTGAATGCTAATAATAAAGAAATTGGGTCAATGGAACACAATCAATCACATATTCAAGAAAGGAAAATGAAGAGTTCAGTGCCAGGTTGGATTGCTGTTACATAATGGGTACATAACAGCTTTACAAAACATTTTTTTAAAAAGAATCTGTTTGTTTTTTTTAAAAGAAACTTTAAGGATTTTGCATAGTTGTTATTAAATGTGCTAGACTTTAGAAAAGCAAGTACTGAAAATATTTTTAGTATTTAATTTTTTATTTTAATTTAATTATTGTTTTATTTTAATATTTGATTTATTCACAAATATGCAATTGTGATGTGGTGGTTAAGCTACTGGAGTAGGAATGGGAAAATCAGATTCTAATCTTTTACTGCATGGAAGAGTAAGCAAGATCCATAACCTTGAATCAAGAGGGATTCATCCTGCATTGCCTTATTTTGGAATGATGACAGCAGTAAGGCATTTTTCAACTCATACTATATATAAATTTCCTACTACAACCAAAAGCACTAAAAGTAGACTATTGCCATCCCAATGGAAGATCAGACTGACCATTGGCATCTGCTGCAAACCAAGATGTACACATAAAGTATGTGTACAGTATGTAAAGTATGACACACAATAGTATCAGTCTGTGGATTGTGAGCATTATTTATACTTAAGTATAATATGAAGCAGTTCTTTAACTTATCTGTTTCTCTTTCTGAGTTACACCATTGTATATCTTTATGTATATCTTTAGATATCAGTATCAATATACAAATAGATATAATCAAAAGGTCTTTCTTTACTATATATTGTTTTTTAAAACTTTTGAAACAATGATTAATATGCATTACTGGCCATGTACAATCCTTGGGTTTTATTATTCCGGACATTTTTCTTGCTGGGAAAATACATACATACTTGAACTTGTTCAGTTTTATAATCCAATATTACATGACTGAAAAGTCAATTGAGCTTTGGGTTGGGTTGGCTGTATTCTAATCTCATCCATGTCAAATCGATAGGCTCTTATAGATTGTTCTTAGAGCCCCCACTTATTGCATTCACTTATATTAAGACTGAGCTATGGTTGGCTGTAGCAAACCCAGCCAGAAGATGGCATATTTTAATTAGGAATTGCCTTATATGGGACAAAATCCAGCTCCTTTTCCCTCTCATTTTCCAACCTTTTGGGGATTTTTTTGGTTGGCACATAAGCAGCTATCTGTATCATCAGGTAGAAAGTCAGAGGTGAAATCCATCAGGTTCTAGCATGTTCACTAGAAACTGCCCACCCAGTCACATAACCCCCCCAGCCACGCCCACCAAGCCACACCCACAGAACCGCTAGTAAGAAAAATGAATTCCACCACTGTAGAAAGTGCTTCTCCTTGCAATCTGATGATAGAAGAGATTTGTCCATCTCTCTTTCTTGGCACATATTTGAGTTAGTTGGACTGATACTGTACTAAATAGTTTATGTATTGGATTCTAAATGGCTATTCTACGAGGGTCTCTAATAGGTGGATACTATTAAAAAGAGGGCAGGTAATCTGTGCTAAGAGAAAATGGGATGAGCATGCTGGCACTGCCTCTCTTGACAAACATTTTACTGAAGAAATTATGATGTCCTTGGGAAATCTAAGTGTGATTGAGGACTCTGAAGAAACATCATAGTATTTTTCCATTAGATGATTGCCATCCACATATGGGGGAAAATATCCTTTGCATATTTGGAATGTTATATTCGCCATGTCTTCTGTACTGAATTGAAAATATATTTCCAATAAACAATCAAATTTTTCAAAATTTTACTTTCTCTTGCCTCATTGTTTTCTGGTTTTATTGCCGGCAGTTAGATGATAATAAATGAATGAGAGTTCTACCTCTAACGCTTTTTATTTTCCCTTGGTTATGGTTAACGTTATCATTGAAAAAGCAACAATAACAAAAATTCAATTCACATTTCTAATGTTACCTTTCTCAGACCAACTGAGCCAATATCAACAACCTGGCAGACATCAACCAGAGTGTGATGTGCAATGAATGCAGCAACCTTCCTCCCAAGTCAAGCTGAATCTCTGTTTAGAGAATTGAAGCAGGCAGCTTTCCTCATCAACAGTGAAGATGCCAATTCAAAACTAAGTGGGAAATCTTTTGGGTCTCACACCAGCTGTTCCTAGATACAACTTTCATTATGTGCCAACAACTCCCAGGTCATTTATAATGCCAATTTGTTTTGCAAAAACAGCCAAAGAAAAACAAGTTGTTTCCATTCTTAATATTAAACGTATCACTTTTGATAGAGCATTATCTTGAAAGGACGTATCTTGCCCCTTTTCTCAAAATCTTATTGGCATAATCTATAAAAGTCAATGTCTTCAAATCCACACACCCCATAATCACAGATCACTTAATGTATTTTACTATAATTTAAAAAAAAGGCAACACAAACTGATATAGTTCATGTGGACATAGACTATGTTAATTATTATTGTATTGCATGATATTTTCTACGAATTCTAATGCAAAAAAAAGTGTTTCTTTGGATATGCAACTTTCTCCAGATGTACATTTTATATTATGTTCATTCATGAATATTTCATCAGTATTTTTATTAATTTAAGATAGCTATGTCCACTTAACATATATATGAAACCACTGCGTGAAATCATCTATCAGTTTGGGGTTCAGTACCATCAGTATTTACTTGATATACTATTGTACATCTTAACTCAACACTACACAGGTGATTCATCAGTGCAGTGATCCACTGTCTGTGGGCTATTCAGCCATGAATAGGTAGGAATAGAAGACAGGATCAAACCGGACAAGACCCAATGGCTATGGTAGTTTGAGCCCCCTGTGTCAGGGATGTTTTCATCATTGGTCTGATATGAAGATTGCATTTATCCATTTATTTCTATTTATTTCTATTTATTTCTATTTATTTCTATTTATTTCTATTTATTTCTATTTATTTATTTATTTATTTATTTATTTATTTATTTATTTATTTATTTATTTATTTATTTATTACATTTGTATACCGCCTCCCTCCCGAAGGACTCGAGGCAGTGCACAGCCAAATAAAAAACAAGAAAAATACATCAATATAAACTATATTTGAAGGCATTGGATGCAACATTCAATAGGGATTGCAAATTAGATTACATTAATTACTATCAGATTATCCCTTAAAAATCAAAGGAAGCAACACTGTTTTTAATGAGCTACAGTAATAGAAAATACTTTCAGAATTTAAGAGAGAAATGTTCCATGTGGTCAAAACGTTTACATGAAAAACAACACAAGTAATGGAATAGAAACATGTTGCAAAAAGAGAGGGCCTCATTTTTCCTAGGAGTGATTAGTTAACACATGGTCTTTCTAGACAATTTGTCTTTGCCCTTTGAGAAGAGGGAGGTGCTGAGATTTAAGAATATAATTGCATTTGCTTTTTGTTTGCAAAACATAGCAGATAGAGACATCAATGTAATTGGAATACTCTTTATTGACCAAGTATGATTGGAGCCAAAAGGAATTTGTCTCTGTTAAAGAAGCTCTCAGTGTATATGTAAACAAAGTCATAAGCCATAGATCATAAAGCTGAGTCAGTTTGGAGAGAAAGATTTCTGGAATAATGGTATTCAATGCCGAGCTAAAGTCTACCAAAGGGCCCCATGCATAGGTCTGTGGGAATTCAAGATGTTGCAAGATGTGGTACAGTGCCTTTTTGACAGCATTATCTGCCATACTATTTGTGTGGTAGGCAAATTGCAAAGGGTCTAGCAGCGGATCTCTGATGATTTTCAGTTGGCCAACTTGAACCTTTCAAAGGTTTTCATATCTACAGATGTCAAAGCAATTGATCTGTAGTCATTCAGCTTGGTGGGTTTCTTGGGCACTGGGATGATAATAGAGCATTTGAAACAAGAAGGGACATAATAGATTTCTGGCCTGATTGTACAGCATTCTATCTCCTTTCATGTAGGCTTCCACTTTGGCATGATGTAAGCTTAGCTATGAACCCAGGTTTATTATTACTGTAGATGTGTAATGTTTTAGTTAGCACACATAGATCCTCACAAAATCTAACAAATAATGTTAATCCAAGTCCACTGATGCAACTTTGGAAATGCTCCAGTTTGTGCAGCTGAGGCAAGCCTGTAGCTTCAACTTTGTCTCTTCAGTTCAAGATTTTACTGCTTTAACTACAGTTTCGTGATTTTAAGTCTTTGTCTATAAACAGGTACAAGATGAATCATACAGTGATGAGAACATCCTACAGCTGCTCTTGATAGAGAACAATAGGCATGTTTTAATGTTGAGTAGCAGTGATCTAAAATATTCTATCTCTAGTGAGACAGCTGATATGCTGAGTGTATCTTGGCAACTCCTGCCTTAGATTAGCATTGTTAAAATATCCTACTACAATGAGTAGGGAATCTGGATATCTCTCTTCAAACCCACAAGATTTGGTCAAGTTTGCAATGCCTTGTTTATGTAGACTAGAGGTGGCATAAAGATGCCAACTACAGGTAGTCCTCAAGTTACAAATATAATGGAGTATGCCCATTCCACTTGTAACCTGAAGATTCATAGGAGTGGATCTTGTACTTTGAACATGCTCACTCACTCCTTTCGCCCACGCATTCACTAATCAAATGCGTGGCTCGTTAGGTGCATGAGGTATCTCAGGGTAGGAAAGGCCATCTGCTTCAGACCACCCAAAGCCTCTCCCTATCCATTGAGATACCTCATTCTCCCTCCCCTGGGGTCCCCACAACTGCTCGCCCCCCCATCCTGTGGGGCCAAGTCACTTAATTTATGAAGATCTGTCTTCTCTTCAGTCTCTTTGTCTTTGCCTGCTCCTGGAGAGAGCAGAGGGAGAGCAAGACTAGCATGACTTGCTTGGCTTTTCTGATTCACCAAGGCTTACCTTCTGCCTGACTTAACAGACAAGCTAAAATTTAATTGTCAATGTAGAAGCAGACTAAGTTGATTTGTTTGCTGTAGGCCAGTGTTTTCCATATTTGGTAACTTTAAGATGTGTGGACCTGAACAGGACATGGTTCAATAGGACAGAGCTTCAAATGGAAGCCAAATATAAAAAAAGTGAAAATAAGATCAAAGTAGAAGATTAGGAGAATTAAGAGAAGGAGAATCAAGGCAAAGACCTTGAGGAATTGTCAATCACAAGATAAAACAGGCTCAAAATATGGATTAAAGAACAAGACACTATGAAAGTGCCATCAGGAAATCTATTGATCTCAGGTTCCTTACCTCATGCCTGCCTCCCTCTATCTTAAATAACTTTCTACTCCTAGTGCTGCAGAACTGACTGAAGCGGTTTATGTGTGCAGAAACAGTTATGTGTCTAATTCACTCAGCCAACAGCAGTATTGTGAATCCTTGTAAGTAAAAATGAATCAGCACAGGATTCTTATGAGTCAGTCCAGACACTGAGCTATGAACCCTGAACTAGTCCAGACACTAACCTATGTGGTCTCAAGTAATGAGTACTGTAATAAAAATGTGTGTGTGTGTAATGTATGTATGTATGTATGTATGTATGTATGTATGTATGTATGTATGTATGTATGTATGTATGTATGCATGTATGTAGATTCCACATCAGGGATGTGGAATATTTGAAACTGTTAAACCATATTTACCCATATTATTTATTCCAAAAAGTTTACTGATACTTACCTGTTGGAGGAAGACAATCTTTCCAATCAAAGTATCCAGCATAAATTCCAGGTTCCAATGAACCTACTATGGGATCCGCCTTTAGCTCAATGTATATTTCAAATAGCCGCTGATCTAATTCTTTTAATGAATCCATACTAACCTAAATAGAGACATAATTGTGACATTAATAATATTAATAGAATTTACATGTCACATCCTTTAATCTTGCAAGTGTACTAGTTAGGTTAATTGCATTTTTTTGCCAATCAATATAAAATGCTGTATATAAACCAAAGTTACTTGTTACAAGAACAGAATATTGGACAATTTCCCCCAAATCCTATCTGGTTCAATGAGAAAAGGCATCCAATTATATTAAGTGTACAGGAAAAGCAAGTAACACATGACAAAGATTTTGTCTGTTTCTTTATCGTTACTGTTGTTTGCGGCTTGTAATTCCCATCTACAAAATGATACTCAAGAAAAACTGTTTTTTAAACTTTCAACAGGAAAGGGATGTTTTCCAATGTAAGAATACCTAGCAGAGCAGAAAGCAAGGTGCACGCTGTAGCAATTAGTATTTCATAGCCTTACACTACTTAAATTTGATTGACTAAAGTGACATAAAGCATTTGAAATAATGCTCTATGTTTTTATTAGTATGGTTTGAACCATATGACACTGGAAAAACCTGTATGGCTATCATTCCTTCAAAGTTGGCAAGGTATGTAGAACAGGAATTGTAGGGATTCTAGGAATGGTATTTTATGATTATAGGATATAATAATAGGAAACATGAAAGCTCGTCAAAGTTTCTGTTTTCCCCACCTAATGCCAAACAAAATTAATTCAAATTTCTATTACTTTCTTCTTTCTCAAGACTAATTTTCTTAAAGTCACTCCCTTAACAGTTCACTCATTCCTTCCTCACTGGCAAAGTCAGGTTCACATTCCTTCACAATGGGAAACATTAAATTCCAATTTGACAGGCAGAGGCATCCAATACAGGAAATGTTTGTGAGCTGATCTATTCTTAAGTAAAATTACTGGTATATAGCTTTTTTCAATGAATCAAAATATTAAAGCAGCAGTATCATTAATTCAACTCTGAAAGTACAGTGATACCTTCGTACTCGGTGTTAATTTGTACTGGCAGCTGCAACGGGTTTTAGAAAGGATGAGTCCTAAACTAATCCTTTGTTTTGGCTGAGAAGAAATTTCTGTCTGTCCCTGTTCCTATTTCAATGAGCTTCCCAGCACACCCGACTTTTTGTTCACCCTCTGTGGCCATGCCCCTCCTTTTGCAGCGACCTTCCCAGTATGACTGACTTCATGTCTGTTCCCCACAGCCATCCCCCTCTTCCTATAGCAGCACATTGAATATTAAACAAAGGCTGAGTACTGGGACAACATCCTCATATCAAAATGCGTCAAGAACCAAATTCGACGGGTTTTGATGTAATCGAGTACCGAGATACCACTTTAAACGTTTCTTAGGCTTCTGAGAAACTCTAAAAAAATATGGCTGCCTAGTGAACAAATATTGTGTTTGCTTCAGTTCTTTTTCCCCAAATCGTTTTGAAGCATTCACAGCCCTACAATGTATGTTTTTCTTCCAGATATGAGGTGGATAAGACTAATCAGTCCTCTGATATTGACATACAGTGGATAATAGGGCTGTGCAGGGAGTGCTGCAGGCTACTTCTGATGACCGTCAGCTGCCTGCAGTTTGGCAGTTCAAGTCTCACCAAAGGTTGACTCGGTCTGCCACCATTCCGAAGTCACTAAAATGAAGGACCCAGATTGTTGAAGGCAATATGCTGACTCTGTAAACAACTTAGAGCTGTAAAGCACTGTAAAGCAGTATATAAGTCTAAGTGCTATTGCTATTCAAAGATAAAAAAAATCATAATACATAGTCTTGCTTGAGGTTCCCTGTACTGAAGACTGCATACTAGGCTAGGTTAAACTTCAGACTTAAAAGTGATTAGTATGGAGAATACCAAATTTTGAACAGATTGTAATTCATAATTTTTGATTTTCCCTTCTTAATGAATGTATTTTGAAAATAGGTGGGTGATAAGTTTCAGCAGTTGGGATCAATTTATTTCTTAATTCATTTTACAATTTTACATTTTACAATTTTAATCCTGTTTTTCTATGAAAATACATAAATCACAAATATGTATAATTAATATAAAAAATTAATATAAAATATGCATAATTAAAATTAAAAAGTCATTACAAGTAGTCCTCAACTTATAAACATTTGTTCAAAGTTACGGTGGCACTGAAAAAAAGTGACATGACTAGTCCTGGCATTCCCAGTCACATGTTCAAATTTCATTCACTTGGCAATCAGCATATATTTGCTATGGTTTCAGAGTCTCAAAGTCATGTGATTGCAATCTGCAACCTTTCCAGCTGGCTTCTGATAAGCAAAATCAGTGGAGGATGTCAGATTTGCTTAGCAACTGTGTGATTCACTTAACAATTGCAGTAATTCGCTTAACAGCAATGGCAAAAAAATTGTAAAATCAGGCGTGACTCACTTAACAATTGCCTTGCTTAGAAACATAAATTTTGGTCCCAACTCTGGTTGTAAGGTGAGGACAACCTGTACGACAATTTAAAAAATGAGAATGTTGTAAAATGGCTTAATTTTTTGTAAATTATTCTAATCTTATTAATTTACTTCATCTGAATAGCTGTACTCAGAATTTTTTTTTTTACGATCCTCGAATCCCTTTGT
>JANHFJ010004260.1:48145-58667 GCA_032468195.1 Cerberus rynchops | reverse complement strand
CCCAGAATTCCTGAGTGAGCATGGCTGGCTCAGGAATTCTGGGAGTTGAAGTCCACGAGTCATGAAGGAGCGGTAATTGCCCACCCCTGACCTAGGCCTTAGTCAAAACACCAGCTAAAAACTGTTTAAAAAGAAAAATGTAAAAGAAGATCCACAAGGTGGCACTAATGTGCTACAAATGATGCATTCTCTGCCAAATCTCTGAACAGGGATACTTGGCAGATTATTATTATTAAATCATTACTACAGTTTCTAAATAAAAATGGTACCTTCATAAATACAGCCTGAGATTTGACTATGGGTGGACATTAAGTACTCAATCCCATAACTTGTACAGAGAAATAAAATATATTAGATTGAGCTCAACACATCAAAGTAACATCAAAAACTGAAGAAATTCCTGACTATCTGTATTTATCTATTTTCAAAGAAACAGAAGCTTTCTGAAGCCATTTTGCTTCATTTATCTACATTTTCCAGTTTCTTGGAGATTTCAATGTGTTAATCACAGGCTTTTGGGATGACAGAAAATCCTTTATCCAAGCTGTCCCTGCTTGTATTTCCGCTGAGCTCTATCCTTTGTACCAAGACCAAATCTTTTTTTAAATTTTAGCAGAGGAGGAGCTAGAGTAATCTGATTCTGTGACATGACCAAAGACATCTTTCATTCACAGCAATGTATACTGTGCATCTCAGAATGCAGTCTGGCCTGCAGGTTACACTGACATCAAATCTCTGCAAAGTTTAAGGCACCCCTTTTGTTATATTCACAATTCCCTCAAAATGTGTCCAACAATTTTAGCCCCAACGACTCTGGGAGGGAAATCCATATATTCTAGAATAATATCTGGAAGACTAGGTACTCAAAATAGAATCCTACTTTACTAAAGATCCTATGCTATATTAAGCACAAAACAAAAAATGAAGATGAGTGCAGACTGTTAAAAAAAGGTTTTCCAAAACTAGTAGCATAGTTATTCAAAGCCGAAACACATCTTATTCAATAAAGATATGAAAGAGAAGCAACTGAAATTCAACACGTTGGCCAATATGAAACCAGTCTCTGGGTTGCAATAAATTTGTAGTCATTTGGAAGAATAGCTTTGCAATTTAGGAGTGCTCTTTATTAATCAAAAGAAGTATCTGTTGAATATGTAAATTTTGGCCATAAGTACAGAAGTATCAATGGTATCATGGGGATTAATATTTCTAAGAAAGTGAGAATCAAGATTTGGAAATTGAAAGTCTACTTACCAATCTCATCAAATTAAAGCAGCTCCTGCTTTAATACACTGAAACAATACTATTTTAACAGGTTGGATTTTTCCCTGTCCATCAAAAGGTAAATTGAGTACAGTGGTAATGAAAATTTGAAGACTTCAGTATGAAGTGTTTCAAGTTCCTTTGTAAATTTGTTTTGGCAAAAGAGAACTAAATGTTGGAAGAACTATCTTTAAAGTTTTGATAGGTCTGGTTTGAACAGAACATGAAAGATTTGAGTTCCAGAAAGCCTTAAATATCAGCAATATGGGCTCTTTGGATTATTCAAATATTTTAAATTGCTTTAGATTGGCATGCAGTTACACATGTGCTCATGTACACTTGATACTGAAGAATGTCGATATTATTTATATTTTCATTTCCTTTGTTAATAATTTGTAGGACAGTATATTTTGAAATGTATTAGAAATAATTAAAAAATAACTTTTACCCCAACACAGATGTTCCTGTCCTTTTGTTCTGTAACAAGACATTATAAATGTATATGCAGAAACATCTGGAACTGGAAGTGATGGAATTGCATGAACATTTATTCATATGTCTAGGACTGTTTTTTCATCTTTTGTATGAATTATATAGAATGAAATACCACTCTTCATCACCTACTCATACTATTCTGCCCTACTTTATATAATTTTCTTCCAGACCTGCTTTGGTATCACACTTGAACCTAGAAAACTAGTATTTGTAGCAAGATAAACTAAAAGATGGTTCAGGACTTCGTACTCTATTTAATGAAGTAAAAAACAAAACAAAAACCCATCCATGCTTTATATATTTATAAAGACATGAATGGAATACATATATACCATATTACATCTAGATGATTTCTTGGCTGGATGTACATTTTCTGCCAACAAGTAAACTTGTACAGAAAATCTATGACTCCCTCTATCAGGCATATGAATAGCTTTGAGGGAAATTTTCTTCCCTTTCATCCTTAGCTTTGAGGGAAATTTTAAGACACTAACAGATTTTTGAACATGCTCTAGTTTAGGGGTACAAGGGCCGCAGGCTGCATCCGGCCCATGGGGCCATCCTGGAAAATGTAAAGGGGCCAGCCCGCATCGCTTCAGCCTGGTCTACCCAATGCAAAGAGGAAATATTGGCTGAGTTTGGCTTTAGTCCGGTCTACCTCATGTGAAGAGGAAACATGCCAGCAATTTGGGGAGTGGCGTCAAGCTGGCCATGCCCACAGAGTTGGCCATATCCGCCCAGCCCTCCGAGGTCAACCACAGCCCTGATGCAGCCCTCAATGAAATTGAGTTTGACACCCCTGCTCTAGTCATTCAGAAGAGGAAATTTCATTTTTCATTGGGGTTTACTGAGTGAATTTATATTTAAATTATAAGTTTTTAATCAAGGTGCCCCTTTAATTTATTCAAATGTTACTGATATTCATTAAATATTACATACAGATTTTACAACAGTTGATTTTTTTTGTTTTACAGAATAATTCAATCAATGAATCTAACAAACTCCTCCCTCAGAAAAACACATTATTCACTCCAAATAATATGGTTAATATTAATACTGAACAAAGGAAAACTCAAAAGAAAACACAGTCCCAAATACGTAAAGGAAAAAAATGAGAATAATCTGGAAAATAATTTGGAAAATACATCTACTCCTGCAGATGTATTTATTGAGAGTTTGGCCAGCCAACCAATATTTGCAGAATGATTTTTAAACTAATTAAATTAGTGTTAACCTAACCCCTCTTAAACAGGAAAACCAAATCAAACAAACAAAAAAGGAAAGCATACTAATTATAGTTTTTCCCTTCAACCCAGAATTCACATGGGTATTCTAGAAACCTCACTGAAATTCTAAATGCTTTGAATCACTCACTTTACATATATATGGTTTGGCTCAGTATGCAAAAGCTTAGCCAAATAATCTGTAAATTTCCTGAAATTGTTGAAAAAAGCTAACAAGACAAAACAAAATTATTCAGTTGGCAAGGGTTTTTCCAATTGAAATGCACTATTTCATACATTAAAATTACACATACACGCCCTTCGCATATTCTCATTAAAAATAAAGCACCCAATTCAACAGAAGTTTTCAAAAAGGCTTCCCCCCCCATTAAGCTGCTAAGAAGTATAGTAGCTTAGATGAGAGAACAAGATTGCATGCTTCTGAGTTTAAAATAGATGCGTTGTTTAGTGCACCTGATAAAACTTTATTTGTATATTACATGAACCTATTTCTTATGTTTATTTTTTATGATTTAAGAGTTCAAAAATAAATAAGTTTAATATAGAGATGTAATAATTTCAAGAAAAAAAATCCCAGTTCGAAACGTGACTGTTTCTTCAGCATCATTTGAAATAATGTGTCTGATGCCATACTAACAGGAGGAGAGTATGAATCCAGTAAATGGCTATGCTGGCAGTAAAAACCAAAACCAAACCCCCCCAATGGTTTGTTTATTCATTAGTAACAGAAAACAGGGCAAAGAATACTCCCTTGTTCCACTAGAAACCACATCATCAGCTCGCAGTGGTATCAGGAAAAGAAAGTTTAACATGAAACTAATTTCTTAATTGGTTGTCTAGCATTACAAGAAAGTACAACACAGAAGCAGGGAAGTACAACAAGCATATATACCCTCAGGACTAATGAACATCTGGAGTACATTAGCAAAGCTGATTTTTCCCCCCAAGTTGTCCAGAAGATAGCGCTTCAGGACTATATATATAGCTGCTATATATATATATATAGTTGCTGCACAAATTGGTCCTAAAACATCTCTCTGTCTCTCCCTCCCTCTCTCTCTCTCTCAACAAGTAAAAGTGGAGTATTTTTTGAAGTACCGAATATAGATAAAATGTTGGGTTTTTTTTTTTTTCTAATTTGTAAGAGATTATTGGGATGAACCATACAAGATGTTCTAGATGTAAACAAAAGGAAAACCTTGGCAATTATAATATATGCAAAAATGTATGATATTCTCTCTGGGTAGAATACTCCTACCTTGCTATGTTTATATATAAATGTATTCATGATACCTTAATGTAATCGAGCACAGATGTAAAATTAAGAAGAATGTATGTCTACAAACAATGCACTAATCAAGACGTTTTCAAGAAACGTGAATAAAAACCTTGG
Organism: Cerberus rynchops; assembly: GCA_032468195.1. NCBI lineage: Eukaryota > Metazoa > Chordata > Lepidosauria > Squamata > Homalopsidae > Cerberus > Cerberus rynchops. The sequence goes on along the minus strand of JANHFJ010004260.1, from coordinate 54,272 downwards.
TATCATTTCTTTTAACACTTCGTTGTATTACTTACAATGACATTTATTGAGATTGCAATTTTCAACCAATGTAGAGCTATTAGCTCTAGCTGTGTTGGAAAAATAAACACACGATTACATCTCTGAATGTAACATGCAGACTGACTTCAATAGATTTTTATTTTAATAGGCACAAATAAAAATTGTGATTAACATTGCCACTATCTTCAAAATAAGTTTGATTGTATATACGAAGTATGTATATGTTTATTAAAAGTAGTTTTACCATGTGCTTCTAGTGTTAAAAGAAGGATTGCACAATCATTTTCCCCCAGAACTTTTTAGCTTGCATTTATTTTTCATTAAAATAAAGCAGTCTTATCATGTATTGAAATGAGACGATTGAAAGTAGTTGAAGAGAGCTGATGAATAAGGTTTAATATTAAGAGATACTATCACTATCTGCCATTCATTAAAAGTAGTTATTACATTTTGTTTCCTTTAGGTGATAGTCTGGCTTGAATAACTTCATTTAAATGAGGAAAAACCCATCAGATAAAAAGAAAACACCACAGCAGTATTAGATAATGCATTGTTATGTAATGGAGTTCTATGATTTTTATGGAAAAATTATTTTCCATAAAATAAATGGAGAATAAATTTCCATTCTAATAAAATTAAATTATCTATTAAAATTATAGGAAAAATTACAATATTTACTCTTTGGGCACCATATCCTGAGCATTCACAAAGGGTATAATACAAAGAAGAAAAACTGATCTATAGTTGCTGAATTCGCTAAAGACTGGCAGACTTCCTCACTGCCTTTAAATACCTCTGAACATTTTTTTCTTGTGCACAGCAGGACTTTGTCCCATGCTGCAGCCTGACCACCCACTGCTGCTTGTTGACCAAACAGGCAGTGCCTAAAGTCTACATCAACAATAGTAGGATAGGATTCCTTTCAAATGGAAGACTTTCAATTTTCAGAAGCAAGAAATTAAGGAGGTTCCATTAAAATTAATCTGAAGCAATTTATACATTTTAAAATGCTTATTTGTTCCCTACCCTGTATCATTAATATATATTTTATTTATTTAATATATATCATTTAATATATCCCTATAACCCTGTATCATTTCAAACCTAAAGGAGAACATTAATAGATATTAAAAATGCACACTAAAAGGGCTACTTAGTCTCACTATGCTGTTTGCTGCTATTATTACGGATTATTTCCATTAAAAAAACTTTTAACATATATTTAAAATACACATTTCATTTTTATACTGAACAAACTGCATTGATTAAGATTAAGTTATATCACTGGAAATCCTCCCACCCAAGAATTAAATGAACCTTAATTTAAATCACTGTGTTAATTATAACTAAATTTGTATCAATCCAATGAGTTAAAGGTATCTGTAATAATAAAGATTTTTTTAAAATCATAAGATTTTTCATGAAAGGAGGAAATAAGGCCTATTCTTAATATTTACATTGTTTCTCAACTGCTTCTCTTAATGCTTTAAGTGAATAATATAGTGGCAAACAAACCCTCCTATTTATTCATTTAGATCTCATTGGGAATCTTTAAATTGCACGGGAAAATGACATTTTTGATGTGAAAGAAGCCAGTCCTTTGGCTCTGTTTCTCAAAGATGGTGGACAGGATAGGAAGCATAGCTGGTCCCCTCCAAATATGTTGGGATGAAATGATATAGTAGATGGATTAGAAAATAAGATCTAGTTGCTCAGTGCATTAATTTTCTGCTCCTTTTTCCAATCTGCAAGAGATGAGTAAATATTCTGAATCCAACTGCAATTACTGCTAAGAGCATTTACGAAAGTTGTAGTAAGTGTATGATTTCATGTTTGTTTGATGCCAGTGGATAAGCAAATTTTACCAGTTTTGAAATGGAACCATTTATCACATTTAACATGTGAAGTTATACAACATCTGCTTCTGAATATTTGTCTTAATATTTGCATGATGTACATAGTAGTTGGAACTGTATTAAATAGGATTTAGCAAGGTATTTCCCCACAGATTTCAAGACAAAATTCCTAATTAAGATGTATAGGAGTTTCCCTAACTTTCCCTTTATTATTCATTTAACATTTGTAAATTAGTACATAAATTTATATGAATGCAGTCATCTGTAAATTAGTACATAACTTTATATGAATGCAGTCATGGCTAAGTTCATACTGTTTTAAAAATGAAATCAAAAGAAAGAAATTATCTCCTCAAGAGTCTTTAAAATGATACTAAATTGATGAAGACTTACCAACTTTGCTAATCATTTCAATAATTAACATTTTACTTTTGATGCAATGCCAAGGTTTTTCTTTAGATATTATAAAAAATATTCTTATATTCTTATTATTAGGAGTGGGGGATAGGGGATAAAATACCCCACAGCTGTAAAAGCATTTCCTCCATTTACAAACTATACAAAAACAACAGAACCAGCTGCTAGAATAACAAAGTTTAAAACCTTTTTTGATACACACCCTATTGGTCTACCTGATAAAATAAAAACATACCATATATTGCAAGGTGAATATAAATGTTGCATAAGACAAAAAAAGGCCAAACTGTATTCTGATTATCTAGTCCTGAGGTGTAACTATTAATAATTTAATATAAAGCTTATTTTAACTAGAAGAACTAACTTTAAAAAAAGCTAGAAAGAACTTCCTTTAAAAAAAAGTATGCAATACGAAAGTATGCAACACACTGTAAAGAAATGATTTGCCTTCATAATTAATAATAGGATTAATTCAAGTTTTCTGAACAAATAATCTCACCATTTATCTAAATTGTACAGCCCTTCTAGCCACATGTTTATAATAATATAAAAATCAGGAGGAGCTAGCCTGAAGACCTTTTTGCTTATTCTATTACCAGTAGAAAAATGAAAACAACAAAAATGATAGACCAAGCAGTCATGTCATATTATAATTCTTCCCAAACTAGAATATTAATCAGCATGGGGAATTTTGATTGGCAGTACTCTTGTGGTTATAATAATATAGTGCAAAGCCATCCTATTTAGAATAATTGTTATGTTGTTTTCACTCACAAAAAGCCATGTACCTGTGCACTCAATCCTGTCCCCTCCCTTTGTATTTTAGAGTTCTGGTGTAAGTCGAAAAAGCTGCAGGTTGTCAACTTATTTAATATCATTATTCTACTCTGGTAAACATTTAAGGAGGCTAAAAAACCTAAAGAACAAAAAGCAAATGTAATAAGCATAAATAAAACAATCTAATAAAAAACTAACAATAAATTGAGCTGTATTTTTTATCTATTAAAAAATGGCAAAAGGAATGCATTTTGATAGATTTTCTGAACACTGAAACTAGGGGTTCAAATACAACTGCAGAGGGAAGTGTGGTCCTTAGCTTGAAAACAATAAAAAAATACTCTTTCCTGCATACCAGGGGAGGGAAAGACCCAATTAAAACATGCTGACTTATCAAGATATGAAATTAAAACAGATTCAGCTTTCATTATTGCACAATTGTTCACAGTTTCATTTTAGACACTTAGGTAAAGCCTATTTCAATTAAGATACATTTTCATTAAGTAACTCTATCATCAAGATGATAAAACTTCAAGTCCACTGCAACAAGTCAAAATCATTTTCTACCAACAGTATTTAGGAACTGAAGTCTGAGGATGAACACAAAAGAAGCAACTGATGCACACAATCTTTTTACCACTGCTTGCCTTTTTCAGAAGAAGGAAGAGAAAGGAAAGAGAAACAGCAGTGGAAAACATCTTACCTACTTCTCATACAGAGAGATCCAATTCCTTTCTTCTAGTGGTAAACCTAACTTTGAATGATCTTAATTCTATAAATAATTAAGGTTGCAAGATGTACCAGTTTGAAAGGAAACATAAAAACATTGTAAAGTTCAGTTCAAATGCAAACCATGATTAAAATGTTACAGTTAAAAATTTTTTTATACTGAATGAAGAGAAATGTTGCACTGTAAGATCAGATAACTACTCTAAACAGAAATATAATTACCTTTTTGTTCTTTAATGTAGCTCTCTTTACAGTTGTGCATAAGCTGCAGAATCCATTTATGTTGTGCACCAATACATTGCCAAGCTGGATCTCCCTCTGCATGGAGGTCCGAAAGGTATCTATAAAATTGTAATTTTGAAGAAAGAAAGTTTGGAATGCAACATGTGGCAGGCCTTTCCTCTAATTTGTTTCCTTGCTCCTACTAAATTCAGTTAAGCTTACTTCTCAGAAAATCAGTACAGAATTGTTTTTAGAAACACTACTCTATAAAGATTAAGTATGGGATAAGATTTCATTTATTATTTATTAACATTATTTTATGTTAATCTCCATTAAATAGAAGCTCCCCAGTTAACCTAAATAAGCAGGGATAAAAAAATGCTGCTCAGGGTCAGAATTTTCCAGTACCAGGAAATTCCAAGGTTGTAGATTAGACTATGAAGTTGAAAGAAAAGACTTGAAAAGAATAATTGAAAACCATTGCATGAAACTGAATGGATGTTCCCATGAAGTCACAGAATCCAAGACTAGTTTGAAGGATATTTAAATTTATATTGTAGAAAGCGAGTTGCATTATAGCCAAAAATAAAATTTGTATGTTTTCCCATAAAATTTGCTAGCTGAAAATCATTTCTTAATCAAAGAAATCCATTGCAGATTCACAAAATACTATTCACAGAAGATATATTTATGTGTGTGAAAAAATATGATCAGAGACAACAGAAGTTGGGAATGACAGAAAGTATAAACATTATATAATTGATAGCAATCATTTCAAAAATAGTGTCTGATAGTAAAAAGTTAATTTTCAGTATGGTAACTACCAGAAATATTTACAATCATATTAAATTCATCGCTATCAATTCCAAAATGTTTATGCAACGTAAACAATTATTTTGTGTGAATGTTGTTTGTTCTGAATTGCCCTCAACTTCACCATTGAACCAAAATACCTTACAATCTATCTACATGTAGTTTAGGTCAACCCTTAATGAACTGAGCTTGTAACCCATAAAACTGTAAGCCTGAATAAATTTGCTGACTTTTTAAATGATTACAAGGCCTTTTACAGCTTTTGCTGCAATAGATTAATGTGACTATTATTTGGAAATTACTAATATGAGCACTTCTTATTTAAATATGCTTCCAGCACTTTATCTGGGGTGTCATCTTCTAATTATACATAAGCTGATGCATAAAAACAGTTATTCAAAGCTCGGTCCCATTTTGAGTCCATGAGTCATTTGGAAACTTTTCTATTTAGCTCCTCTATATAAAAAAATAAGGTACAAATAGTCCTCAATTTATGACCCAAAATTTCCATTGCTAAGCAAGACAGCGGTTAAATGGATTTTGCCCCATTTTGCGACCTTTCTTGCCAGAACTTTAAGTGGATCATTGCAGTTGTGAAATTAATAATATGGTAGTTGAGTGAATCTGGCTTCTCCATTGGCCTTTGCTAGGTAGAAGGTTGCACAAAATGATCACATGATTCCAGGACACTGTAATCATCAAAAATACATGCCAGTTGCCAAGCAGCTGAATTTTGATCTCATGATCAAGGGGATGCTGCAATGCTTGTGTGTGAAAAACAGTTCTAAAACACTTTTTAAAGTTATAACTTTGAACGGTCACTAAATGAATGGTTGTAAATCAAGAGCTGCTTGTATATAGGCAGTTGGAACTCATCAGAATACTTGGCATGTGTTTTCACAAATCTACCCAAATAACCTGGATTTAAAAATTCAAACATTTTAAATTTCTTATGCATCTTATAGTATAAATATGCTTCCCTTTTTATTTATTTTATTTTGCTAAATTGAATTATTTTAAACTCATTCTGGCTTCTTAATATGAATTTGCATAAGCCTACATAATCTGCTTCGATTTCATTATTTTCATACATTGGGAGGAGGGATGAATAAAAAGAAGAAACAGTGGGCTTTTTTAATGGACAAGACTTATGATTAGGTTTTACTGAGATTATTGCTTAATTATTAGGAACTTTATTTTTCTTTCCTCCTTTCACATAGGAGGAGCTTTAGAAGGACAGGCAAAAATCTGAAATTGTTTCTTCAGAAAGTGTGATTAAGTTTTAATGTCTG
>JANHFJ010004260.1:33195-48135 GCA_032468195.1 Cerberus rynchops | reverse complement strand
CTGAATATTTTATCTAATTGCATTCAGAAATAAGTTTCCACATTTACAGCGGCACATAGTTAGGGAAGCATAGTTGAAATTTGAGTTGTGGGACTTTCATTAACCAGTGTTTGTCAGGGTCACATTTAAAAAATAGCACCCCAAAAGCAGGCAGCGCGTTCTATAGCTATGAAAACAAGCCCCATCATTTCATGACCTTTTTAAAAAGTTAAATTAGACCTATCTTTCCTTTGTGACATGGAAACTGTTTCAACATAAATATATTGGCAAGTGTATCAGTATGCTGTTTTCTAAGACTAAAGAAGTTTTCACATCCTTATCCTAGTGCAGTTGTTTATTAGATTTATATCCTGCCTTTCTTCCATGGAGTTCTGGCTTATGCTTCCACCCAGGCGCTAATCAGACCCAGCTCTGCTGTGTTTATTATGGGTCTCTTAATATTGCATGCCTTGTTTACAATGTTCATCAGAGCAGCCAGTGGGACCTAAACTAATGACAACCCACATTACCAATGCATAGTAATGTTTTAACATAGGAGGAGCTTATGTGACATATCCTGGTAAGGCAATATTAATCATTTAAGCCTCAGTCCCCTCATTCTATGTGGTTTGAAGGTTTTGGCATTATTTAAAATAGTTAAGCCAGCCCATGTTCATTCAGCATTGGCACATATTCAAGATTTTGCCTTTGCGATAAAAAGCTAAAAAGTCAATACAAACTGATGTATTTAATCCTTCAAAGAAAGAAAGAGAAGCATAGTTATAACACATGCAGTTAAACAGCACAGCGTAGCAGTTGAATCTACTGTCTGCCTTAGCGCTGCTCCGTTTCTATATTTTATAAAGATGGAGATGGCCCCAACCCACTTTCAAGCTCTTGGAGCAGCTCTAGTTCATTCAGATGTTAGAAAGTGTTTATTAACAAAACGTTTATTCATTATCCATTTTTGAAAGATGACATGGGAGAAAAAAATTACATGTAAGCAACCCTATTCAGGTCGTTACCTGAGCAAATTGTATTCTTTGTTGGAAAAGCAAGTATATATCTCCAAATCTGAATGTTAGGAAGGTCAAGTAAGTGACCGTTCACCAAGAACTGTTTAGTCCAGCCAATTTTGCACACAGTCAAATACAAGGTCACTAAATGCAGTGAAAAAGTGCTGTTGCTCATCGATTACTATTGGGTCTGAAGTAAGTAAGCTCCTCAAACTAGGAGTTACAAGAGATGGCATTGTTTGTCTCATCCTCACTGCATTATATAATCACAGACAATATATGAATCTTCAAGTGATCCTGTGATCCTTAATAGAGAAGCTTTTGCAGTTTCACATGATTGGTAATCAATAAATTATACACATACCATTACCCCCTCACCTTTTTAAAGTTGCTTTTCATTAAATTATTCCTTATTCAAAGTTCCTTCAAATCCTGATGTAATTGAACTGTAACCTCTCCCCATGTTAAATCGTACCTCTTAGGAAAGCAAATTGTCACTTTAGACTAATGCTGATTTTGCATTTTTGATACGGTAGTATTTTTGTAAGCAATGCATAACATCTAAATGAGGCTCTTTAAACAAGCTTTAGAACACAAAAACAAAAACATTAAGCAGATGCTATTGGGAAATTACCCACAAGTCATGAAGGCATCTCTTGCTGCCTATAATGGAGGTATACACGGTCATCAAACCACTCAGTTCCCCTTTTCTATTATATAAACTAGTAACCATGACTGATGTTAAAGAAATAAAACATGCAAACTGTTTCACTGGTTGCATGAATTCTGTCAATTCTTTTCTCTGGTTCACTTAAACTTGTAAAAAAAAAAGTAAGCAAATTTCTTTCTACCATTATCTCTTAAGTTAGGTGCCCTGAGTCAGCCCCATTGCCTACTGGCTTCATAGGCAAATGCTTACTATTTTGACTAGTCTTTAGCAATAGCCCATAGCTCTTTCTAGAATATTCCAAAAATTTCGTTGACCCTGTTAATCCATGTCCTCCATTGTACTTTACTTCATCGTTCAACTTCACATACATAATCATAATTTTGGAACCAACACTTTTATAAGAATTTTTTAGGTTTTTAAAATTAAAAAATGAGTAAATAAATGGAAAGCTGAAGCATTGCAAAGACTCAGATGCCCACACAATTATTATTCCCAAGGATGACTACAAAATATTTATAACATTTTATAAGGCTGCCTGTGGGCACATATGAATGGGGTCCCATGGTAGTCTTATAAAAGAAATATTAAGGAGGGCTACATTTCCTTAACTTGAAAATATGACCATCTGCCTAGAAGTAACCTGAAATACTTCTGGAAATAAACAAAATAGCTGTTATGCCCCCAATATTAAATTGGTTGTCTGCTATAGTGTATATTCATTCACAATATCTTTTTTGCAGCTAGGTTGTACTTCATCACTCTAAATCACTCTCAGCAAACCCACAATTCATCCTAATTACAGATAACTAGCCAAGGAAGCACTTGTTCCAATTTGGGAGGAACTAAACCTCTGATCTGACTCAACTAAGAACTTTATTCGAACTTTTTGTTTCTTGTCTTCAGTCAATTTCAATCAAATATTTCATGATTACTGAGCTTAGGGAGGCACTTTTTTCAAGAGCTTTTTTAAGAATCTGAGAATTAAATAATTGCTGCTTTCATTTACCTATTGACACTCTAGTCTAAAGGCATAGTGAGACAAGAATTACCATTGCAGGTTGCATTTTAGTTCAGCACCTCAGTAACACTCCTAATGCTTATTATTGTTTTCAATAATCCTTTCCACAATAGATTAGGAAAAGACAATAGGTTAAATTGTTTGCAATTTCCTGAATGTTCCACCCTCTTTCTAAAGATGTTAACTGTTTATTTTCTACTGTCCTAGTACAAAAAATAATATCTTTATTCAAAAATCAAATTTATATTTGACCTGTTTAAGAACTTTCAGGGAAATGTTGCAAGGATCTACTCATTTGTTTATTTTTAGTCTTGTTTTCATTTGATTTCCTTCAGATACTTTACCTAAAAAAGCAACCAGATCAAACTTTTTCACCATCTACTCAGTACTTATTCTAACCTACAGTAGTTCTTTTACTCCTCTACCGGAGATGCCTGAAAATGAGATTCAAAACTACAGGTAGTCCTCAACTTACAGCCATTTCTTTGAAGTTAAAACAGCACAATCTGTGAGCAGTTTTCACACTTAGGATTGTTGCAGCACCCCTATGGTCACATGATCAAAATTCAGGCACTTAGCAACTGGCAAGATTCGCTTAACGACTGCATAATTCACTTAACAACTGCAATGATTTTCTTAATAACTTAATGACAAAAAGTCATAAAATGGGGCAAAACTCACTTAACAACTGCCTTGCTTACCCAGGGAAATTTTGGGTTCAGGTGTGGTTGTAAGTCAAGAACTACCTGTATACTACTAAGCAAAGCTCCCCTTTTTTGAAATCAAGTCAGGTGTGGGGAATCGGTCCTACATGTACATAACTGAAGGAAGGATCCATAAATAGACAATGAAGTCAAAGATTTTGTGATTTAGATTTTCAAAAGAGAACAATGTTCAATTTGGACATATTACAATGTTTGTCCTTATAGCTTTGAAAAGTGAAGAAACAGCCTTCTTTAGGGGAAGATTTTGACTGTAAAAAAGGATAGCTGGTGTTCTGCAGATTTTGTAATGTATATAGGGGATGGATTTCAAATAAATCAGCACTGGCTTCTATAATACTCCTTACAGTATGTATTTTGAGAAGGACAGCATGAAAGTGTATATTCTGAGTTGTCAGCTATACAAAAAATAAAAAGGTTTCAGGATCTATGGGATGAGGTATACACAAAAGTGCTTCAGAAGTTCTTATAGTTCAAACCTCATACAAAACCCCTCTTCTGCTGCAATGGTTTTAAATATTTTCTCCTCTGGCAAACCCATTATTGGCTCTTACATGTTTTCTTAGAATTAGGATTGCCCAGCACGAAGAAGTATACAAGTTAAATGGCAATAGGACATTAATGCAGTAATACATACTTCATTATTCTTTTTAATAATAGGATAACGACCAGAATGTCCCTTTCCTTTCCCATACCAGGAGATGCACTGAAAAGTGACTGAAGTAGAGAATATCATTCAAATGCTCTATACTTTCATAGAACAAAAAATGACTCCAGTCTGGCTCATATTAAAGGAATACATTGTATCAGTGAGACAAGTTCTCAAATCATTCAAAATTTAGCACATTTTCAAAAATGATTTTCTCCAAATTCTTTTAAACTATTAAATATAAAAATGATATTTCTATTTTATATAAGACAATGAAGCAGCGAACCATATCTTACATGCACAGAAAATGAAATTCTACAGTGTAATGTAGTGCAGCCTCTAGAAATTGCTCAAAATCTTCAAAAATGAATAAAATTAAAAACTGCTTATACTGTTCAAAGCAATGTAGGAAGTAGTGCTATAGTCTGAGAATGAATAAGAAAGCTAAAATTGCCATCTCAACTGCTTATTTGAAATGGAAAACTTATGCTGTTTTTGGTTCTCTACAATATTAACAAAAAGAACCTTTTGGTTTGCAGAAAAGTATTTTGGATACAAAATATACAGTATATCTTTAGTAGGATGTTTTCTCCTATAATACCAGGGAAATGCTTCTGTCCATATAAAGAACATACATTTAAAATAATAATAATAAAGGTAACCTTATATAGCGTTTTTGGTCATGTAATGTTGATGGTGTCTCAAGTAATTTATCCAGAAGAAGTTTTCTTAATGCTTCAACTCGTGTTTCAACTTCAGCATAATCTACAATTTTAAAACACCATAATTAACTCTAGAATAAATGCCATTAATTACCAAAGTATAAAATTATTTTTATAACTTTTATAATTCAATTGAACAAACTATAAGAAATTTCTCCAGTGTCTCTGTTATATCATTCTCTTGTATTTGAGCTTGTTGGCATTCATTTCAATGTCCATGTAACTATTAATTGATCAATCTGGAAATACATACTTTCAGAATAACAAGAGCCCATTTTCTGTTTTGAGACTAAGGAATTTCAGTTTTAACTTTATCCCAAGCAAATGCATTAAACTATTTTACAAATCGCAAACTGAAATTTTTGAACTCATTAAAAAGTACATCCACAAAGTCAATCTATCTTATGATAAAATAGAAAATTACCAGCTTTTATAACCTTTATAATTCAAATGAACAAACTATAAGAATTACTCCAGTGTCTCTGTTACATCATTTTCTTGTATTTGAACTAGTTGGCTCTCAAGTCTTCCTAAATTTCTCTGATCTTTTAGTCAGGAAATTTTGACATGTATTATAATTCATTTCAATGTCCATGTAACTATTAATTGATCAATCTGGAAATACATATTTTCAGAATAACAAGAGCCCCTTTTCTGCTTTGAGACTAAGAAATTTCAGTTTTAAGTTTTTCCAAAGCAAATATGCATTAAACTATCTTACAAATTGCAAACTGCAATTTTTGAACTCATTAAAAAATACATCCACAAAGGCAATCTATCTTATGAAACATAACCTGAAAATTAGCAGCTTCAAGTCTTGTTATGCACAGTATAAAATAATATGTATTTCCAAAGCACAAATATTGCCACACATAGTTTAAGAAAGATTTTAAATGCTACAAATGCTATATAAGCAGAAGATAAAACTACTCAGTGGATAGGAATTCTGAATTCACTCTCATATTAATTTTCCCGACTAAAATTAAAATCAAGTTTAACAAAATGCCAAACTCACATTTTTTGAAGACTTGAACTTCAGTCTTTCCAAATAATGATTTTGCTTTCTCATAATCATTAATGACAACATCATAATCTCCCTTAAAAACATAAAAACAAGTTTTAAGAAATTTGTACTGGAAATTTGGGACAAAACACTTTAACTTGCATTTTATAATGTTAGTACCTTTTGAATGTTTTTTTCAATATTTAATGGAAGATTGAAAAGAAATTTGAAGCGCTGTAAAACATTTAAGGCATTTCTTGTTGAATCAGCCTTGTCTTTGCGACCCAAAACTTCTTGGAACAAGGTATCTGCGGTATTACTTGCCCCTTTTAAGAAAAGGAGACAAAGAAGTAGATAAACTGCAGCTCTTGCTAAATTTAATCAAAAATTTGTCAAGCTTTTTATACAAATTAAACATATATCAACAATGGTGTTTATATTAGCAATGTTTTGGCTTATAAATGTTCTGAAACAATATTTACTATTGGTTGCTTAGATTTTTTACGTGGTAGAAACCAAAGTGCATTTAAAACAACTTCCATTCCTGCACCAAATGCTTGAAATTCATTGCGTAACTTCAGAGTTTCTTTTGGCAACAGAACTGAATTATATGGTTCCAGCTATGTCTTGTAGGCAATTTGATCGTTACCAATATTCTCCTTTCATAACAGAACACAATGAAAAAAGAATGAATTTAATTTTACTGATACAAATAGTGTAGCTTAGAATTCACTGAGTACAGAAGAGACAGAGTACCAATATTGTGACTTTTGAGCAAAATATGTCAGAACGGGACTTTTTATTCCTTTTCACTGAAAAACTCCATTAGGATGCTTCGTTAAAATAACGACTTAAATCATTAGCCACCTCACAAATTCTGACATTATTCTGTATCAAATTCCATGATTTTGAGCAATGCTGTATGGTTTCAAGCAGGCATGTGAGAATGATTCTAAAGACTGAAAAATTCTGCATTAATCTATTCTAATAATAAAATATTCAAACATTTACATTTTATATTTAACAGCATTTAGTCTTTAAAATTTGATGGACATATTTCAGAGTTAAACCTTACCAAAAAAGTCCTTGCTTTTCCTTCTCATAATAAAGATGTGTCAAATATGTTAATTTTTTCCCAACGTGACTTATCTTTAATTTACCAGAAAAAAAAGTGAATGTTTCTATCCCTTTTGATGGCTGCCTGTAAAACTTTCTACATTATCTGGTCTAGTGACTATAATTTAAGCAAAGATGAAAAAATTACATCAGCCTCACTGGGTGGCTTGCATGCCATTTTCTCTCGTCAACACTGTGGGTGGCCTGCTCATGTTAAAAGTAGCCTTTGTAAAATAATTGTTATATCTAAATAGTGTTTAAACACTGTTGATGTTTCAAGACCCTAATGCAAGAAACTTTGTTTTGTCAAGAGAATAGGTCCTACTACATTTTATTTGGTAGGGAGAGAGAGACAAAATTACCTGATATTCAAACATGATGTTGCTAATCATTTTATTTTCAATGTCTTATAATTTAAAAAGATTAGCAAACATGAATAGTTCAAGGAAAATAACACTCCAATTATGAAATAGTAAAATAATTGAAATGCTCAAAATGTTTTGAAAAAGGTATTTAATAAAAATCAATAATTACATGGCATTATTTGTCTACTGTTTCCAATTTGATATATTTTTGTTATTTAATTTTAAAAAATTTAAAGCATGAATAATCATATTTGGGACACTTCAAGAGCATTAGGATGACTTTTATTTTTTCCCCAAATTGTTTCAAAGGCTAAAAGCTCCCTAGAACTTGCTTTTAAAAAGAACATCTGCAAAAATCCTTCTAATCACAGTATAAAGTACCCATTGCAGTAAAAAGGACCAAGAATTAGGAAAAACAGATTTACTGAAAATAAAAATCATGTTCACAAAGAAAAAATAGTCAATAAAAATTCACATTCCTAAGGCACCATATTCCTAGTGTATTTAACTAAAGTCTCTTTTCCAAAGGTTAATACTTTGGGTAAAAACTATTGTTGTTTTCAGATAAAATAAAGCTTCTTCCAATTTACATTTATATATATAAATTTTTTTTCAAAAGGACTGGTATAATACCAGTTCAGTTAATTTTATACTAACAATTTTACTTCATCTTTATAGAATTCTCAGAATTATTACTTTTATTCTTCTATAAAAATTAATTAAATTGCATGTTATTGTTGTTAAGAAAAAGTATGTTCTGTTCCCACCCAAGCACCTAAATATTGAGAAAAAATTAAGAACACACATATATTTTGTATAGCTGAGATGAAGTAATTCTATTTATAAGGTTTAAACAATACATATAATGACACAAAAAGTAGGATTGTGGAGAAAAAAATATTTCCACCTCACACGCTCTCTCTCTCTCTCTCAGACTATGCTCATGTTCTAAAATTGCTAATAACACTTTAAGAGAAAGAATCCTCAGATCAGGATACAAACAGAACAAAGGAAAATAGCTTCTCTAGGATTTTCTCTCCACAAAAAGTTAACAAAACAATCTGAATATGCCCACAATGTGCGTTTTCTTGCATTGAAGTCTCTTTTCTGTAAAAAAAGTGTGTGCTTATGTATATATGAATATGGAGAGAGGGAGAGAGAAAGAGAGAGAGAGAGATTGAACAAGTGCAGTTCCCTTCACTTTGCTTCTTTTAGATGTATTCATGTCTCTTTATAAAATGGCAAAGTGAAATCCAGCATTACATACAGCTGTTACTTTAAATAATTCAATCGTTTAATTTAGATGGAATCTATTATCCAGGTATTGTATACATCTTCTCTATAGCATTAGCCTGATTTCTTAAGAAAGATCAAGTCAGTCCAAGATCCACGGAATGTAAAATTCTTTTCCAGATAACTTTTCTTCCTTGCCAGAAACTGAAAGAAATGCATCAATTGAAGAAATGCGTCTATTCAGAGAGCCAAAAGTGATTTGGGGCATGCTCTCTGCTGAAAGGACAGGGCAGGCAGAGATTTGTGCCAATTCACTCATTCACCCAGCAGCCCTTCAGGACATGTCATGTTCCTTAGAAGATCCTTCAGTCTTGCACCGAACGATCATGACACAGTGGGATACAAAGAAAAGAATCCTAGCACAGGAGCACAACTCTGCTAATTTCTGCATTTCATTAGACTGGAACTCAAGTTACTATTATGAAGAGTATTTTTATACACTAATAATTTTTGTGCATTTTATTCCCTGAATTCAGCCAGAAGAAAACATATTTGCTGGTATATCTAAGATTTTATTGCTATTTTCTTATCTTTTTCAGATGTGTCATTCTGAGGTTAACTCTCCATCAAAAATTTTAAAAATTACTAATTTGAAAAAAATGTTTTGAAGTCTGTCATAAATATCAGTCTGAAAAATGCCATTCTAAAAATATAAATTTCTTATTTTCATTTATGGAAGAGTTGCTTTTTAAAAAAAAACACTATATGAAAATCTTAACAGTTCTACCGAATAACTGAATTAAATGTGTTAAATAACTTCAGATATAAAAAACTTCTTGAAGCTATAAAGAAAGCTGCAAAAATTAAAAAGTCTGAAACCTGAAATTCAGTATAGATGAGGCTAAAGAAATAAAAAGGTTGATGACTTTAAATACATCTTCTAGACTCCCATTTGCCCTAAAAGTAAAATATAAATTTGCATTTGATCATATCTTGCTTGAAACTCAACCTTTTTCTATTAAAACTTTACTTTAAAAACCAGTCATAGATTCAACTCACCATTTATTTAAATCCATTTCCTCAATTTAAATGATAGGGTTTAAACAAATAGACCCACATTACCCCTTTGTTAGGAAAGGTTTACAGAATACTACAGGACATCAGAATATTTTTTGCTTTTTTAAGTTTCAAACATCAGTCTATGCAATACCATCAGAATTCAAGTAGTAAGTTATCAAGTTTCATATAGTTTTAAAATTTAGAAACAAATGTTGAGGAAATTTTCGTTTTTATTATTTTTAAAATAAAAGAAGTAGCCTTGAAGTATATATATAGTTGTACAAAACTTACTATTGAGAACGTTCTCTAGTTTTTGCGTCATGGATCCTTCTACTTTTTCTGTTCCATCCGCTTCTAGTTTTTGATGGATAGCTGAAATAAAACAACTTGTTAAATTTCAACTATTTTAATGGATGAACGAGCTATAGCCATAGATTTAAACAGCACATGTTTGTTACAAGATAATTTGTGATCTAGTGACATAGGCATTATGATAAGAGCCAGATCCTCCAGACTTCTAAACTTCACTATGCTGCTAAGCTTATGCTATGATTTTTGGCAGTAAAGTTAATCATCTGGGCATGAGTATGTTCTCTTATTTAGTCTTCTAATTACCATGACAGTTCTGCTATATATTTCACTTTCTTATGTGGAGCTTAAAGTAGCTCTAGTTTTACATTGGCTAAAATCTCTTGTTGGTTACTTGACTTTGAAGAAGCAAATGCCTTTTATGCTAGATTATGCAGGAAAAGCCATGTTCATATATGCCTAATTTGAAAGATTCAGAAATACCAATGTGGCATTTTGGGATTGACAAATCAAACATAACTGTTATTTTTCATTATTGTGTAATTTCCCCTTCCATTCTTTTTTCAACCACTGGTCTACACGAACAGTAGTTGGGAACATTGCCTTAACTCTAGCAATTTTCCACTCCTTAGCTGTATTTATTTGTTTTTAATCTTATGATAAAATTTCAAAGGTAGCTCCTAAGGTCTATGAACCACCTGGTGTTGGGGATTAGGAAGTTTTGGAAGTGCTTGAAACATCAAGGTGACATGTCCTCTTGAAGGCTCAGATGCTCAATTGGCCTTCCTACATTACTTCAGGGTATATGTACAAACAAACAAACAAAAATCCTGGAAGGAAAAGTTTGCACTGTAACTTTTTATGAAAATGATTCCAACTTTTATTATTTGCCTCCTTTCTTCTCAGGTTCTTACTAAACATTGTACTCTATAGTACAATGTAGGGGCAGGAGTGGATAGGGATATTTGAAGTAATATGAAGAATGGAATTCTGTACATGAATTTCCATAGGTAGCCATGTCCTTGAGATGGATACTGAAATAACATTGCAACAATCTAGTTTAATCAGTGGAAGCCTTGCTTGACTTCTGGCTTAGTCACTGGGACCATTGTACTCAATTACAATGTACTGCAAGAATATTCATTGAAATCATTCCCACCAAAGACAGGTTAAAGTCTTCATTAATTTCTGTTACAGGGAAAAGGGAGCTTTTGTTTTTCAGGTCTCATTTTGAACTTGTTTGCCAAAGAATATTGGGAATAAAAAATATTATATAAATCAGAAATATGCCAAAAAGTTATGTTTTCTTGTATTGCATTTCACATGTCATATCTGATTTCCTATTTTAAAACTACTATAGCAAGTTATAATGTAAAATATCTTCAAAACCAGTTTTAAATATCAAATGAAAAATGAGCTTCTGCAAACTGAGAAATCACTGCATTAATGACAAAGCAATCCAAGACTTGGTATGCATTTTTTAAAGATGTTGCGGTTAGATGATGCCAACTTCACAAGGTAATTGAACATTTGTGAAATGTTCAATACTTTCACAAATTCTTCAGCTACATTGTAATTGGCATCATGTAACAGTAACATATTTACATTACCAAACACAAAGAATTATAAACAAAATTTCAAGCAAAGACGGAAATCTAACTACAAACGTTCTATTTTATCTTGAAAAATCATTGACTCTAAGATTCTTCAATTTTAGATATTTTAGCTGCAATAATTTAAATTGTTCATTATTTGCCCAGTTTATACATTGGCTAAAACTAAAATTGTAGTCCTATCAAATGCTGAATAGATATTAGAAAAAAGGCATGGATCACGATTTACAGAGCACCCTTGGCAAGCAAAGAAATGCAATGTAATGAGAAGTATAAGACAGAATTATGTATAACTGACAATAGTGATATCTAATAAAACAATACTAGATTTAAAGAGGAAATGTTGAGAAGAATAATTCCATTATGAAATGTAGTTCTCATCTAATGAGCAGGGGAATCATTTTCACATTTCAGTATATATAACATAATAAAAATATTGGTTCATTTTTAAACTTCTTGCTTTATTGTCTTACATCTGCCCTCCTAATTCTATGCACTGCCAGGTATAAAATTGGGAAATGTTATGCTGTTCTTGTATCTTTAAGATTGAATACTAAGATAAATTAATGTAAAGATTTTTTGCCTAGGAAATGTGATATAACCATATTAAAATTTAGCAGAATATTTGGGATTATTTATGTATTTAATCACAGAAAATACGCATTTTTCATACTTCAATATTGCAGAGGACTCAACCACCAGAACAGGTACAGAAATATAATTGGCTATATCCTTACTAATGGTAAATCACAGGTACTTTATGAAATACCTTGCATATTTTTTTCTCAATTGATGCATAGCTTATCAGGCATTTTCACTGTTAGTGGCTTATGTCACTTAACTCTTAACATTCATTCACTCCATTAGAATCCATAGATTCCTTTTGTAGTCCTGAGACTTACCTGACAAGGCATCCTGTGCTTCAAAAAAAGTGCTGAGACCTCCTTTGACATATTGTAGATTGCCCTCATTTTTCTTGTTGGCTTGTTTCCTCAGATTTATCACTGCCATTTTAAGCTGATCAAAACTAAAACCAAAAGAGAAAAAGACAGAGCATTCAGACAATAAAGGTGAAATGACAGGTCATATTTACCTTAATAAAATATCAAGCCCAACAGTTTTCTATTTAGAGAAAATATAGGACAATTTGCTATAATCTACCAATCCAGTGGAGGCAAATTAATCTCAATATGTACTTTTTATACAAACTGAAAGAATATATCAATGTTGATCTCATGAAAACTCCACCTTCAGGAAGATAAGGAATACATGGAAATAATTCAGGAAAGGTAGACAAAGCAGAATATTGTTGGTCTCCCTGCCAACAAAAGCTTTATATAGTATTCACTAAATGAGCATGAAACAAGAGTTATTGTATTGGTCATTAATATGCTTTTCTACTCTATGTGTTTCTGCCTAAGAGAGTGAGACTTGTATGTGGCATATGTGTGTGAGAAAGAGAATGAGAGAGAAATGGAGAATCCCTCTCCCTAAAATAGGAAGATGACAAATAGACAAATTAACAAAATTGCCTACAGCTGAACGATATAGAGGACTGAAATGTCATTCATACAAATCTGTCATCTCCTTGTTGCTGTTACTGGTTTAAAACAATAATTGGATCTTTGCCTTTTAATTTTTTGCTTTTCTATCCTTGTACTTTTGTTTATTCTTGTCATAATGACAAATGTATTTAGTTCAGCAAACATGGCAAGAGAAGGGATATTCAATTTAAATGGGTAAATATATAACAATGAACTCCAACTATGAATTATGGCTACTGTCTCGATGACTGAATTCCAGGAGAAAAAAAAGATTTTTGTTTCAAATATGGGAAGTTATAGAATAATGGATGTTACAATGGAATTGTGAAACAGGAAACACAATTTTTCACCTAAATAAGCAGTAAAACATTGAAGGGCTATTTAAAAATGTGCTAATATCAAGGCATTGCCTATTGTAAAAATGTCTATTTCTAAAAACCTGCATTCTTTATTTTGTGTTTTATAATAAATCCACTCTGAAAAACAACTATGAGCAGGGACATGAACTCAGATTAAATTAGAAGAATGTAGTTTCCACGTAAAGTAATGCAATCAAGTTCACCCAGATCATAAGTCTCATCCGTTTCAGTGGGACTTATAGTGCAGCTATATCACCCACAATTCTTTGCCAAAACATATTGCTGACATTCCTTAAACATGAAAAAGAAATATTAACACAAAAGACACGCTAACCTTGCTGTTGAATGGTTCTCTATTAAATACCAAGCAGCAGAAAAGTTTTCACTTGTAAAATCAGCACTCTTTCCAGGAAACAGTGTCTCCAGTTCTTTCTGTGGAATCTTTCCTCTAGACAAGTCAAAAAGGAACAAAAAGTCATTACATAGGTAGAGGCACTGACCAAACAAACAAACAAACAAAAAACAAACAATTAAATATTTGGTAAGTTAAATTCAGTAATATTTGTGTATATTGATCTGTGTAATACACACATACGCGCATACACATATATAAAGACTAAAATATCAAAACATTGAGGATGCTTTCTCATATACAAATCAATATAGACAAATGTCACTGGATTTAACTGCACTTTATATAAAGATTGGAAAAACAGAGCTAATTTGGGGGGAACTGGATTTTTAAAGGTCATTAAAGGACATAAGGTATGATATACATTTCCATAAACTTAAGGCACCCATTTGACTCTTGACAAACAAACAAAAATCCCACTTGGAGAAGTTTTTGAGGGCTATGAGCTGGCTCTATCTCAGGCTATTTGTGTCATAAATTAACATACTAATATTTTTATTTATTTATCTATTTTAAAGTGCTAAAATAAAAAAAGTTCTTGGCCTGGCAGGAAGAGGTGCCAAAACCAAAAAGGAATTTTTGTGATTACAGAGAAATGATTTTGTGTGTTTATGTAGAACATAGATGTTCAGACGTAGTTTAATGGTTAAAATGAACCATTAAGAAGTGGTAATATGTATTCTCTAATAAATATCACTTAAACATTTAGGAGGTATATTTTGGACCAAATGAAAATTTTCAGTGTATTGCAAAGCAATCCCACTTAAAAAACACTGCTATAATCCAAACTGCATGTCATTCAGAGAGCTTCACAGCTCCTTCCCAAGAAATTGCTCATCTATATTACTTGATTTTTTTTACTTTACTTATTACTTATATATCTATTTTTAACTCTAGATTTAGAAAATTCAGCAACAATCCATTCATGCAACAGTGCCTTTTTAACACTGAGTGATACACACACACACACACACACACACACTGTATATATATATTTATATATATACGTTTCAGCGAGATCCTTGCACTGGCATGAAGCAGAAGGCACCAGCCTGAAGATGGCGAGTGGGATCTCGCCGAAACATTGTGAAGATATTCTCAAACTTCCACGGGAAAAGACCTGAACAAATCTAGACCTGTGTGTGTGTGTG
>JANHFJ010004260.1:7267-18809 GCA_032468195.1 Cerberus rynchops | reverse complement strand
ACACCTACACACACACACACACACACACACACACACACACACACACACACACACACACATGTTTACACACACACATTATTCCACCGGTACCATATGCCTACAATATTTTAATTATGCTGCATATAATGTGTTAAATTTGAAATGCCTATTTCTATGGAATATTACTTACTGAATCTTACTTCAAATTTAAATAATTTAAAATAATTTAACAGATATGTAGTCCCCCCCTAAATTATCAAATTGAGTCTTTAATTCAGAAAAGGCTTCATTTAAATTAACATGCTCATAATTGTTTTCTTTTTAGATCTAGAGAAGCATGAATTCAGCATGTTTAAAGTATATTTGGCATTCTGTTTAAAAATAATGGTTATCATATATTTGTTTTTTCTTCTGTTTAATTATATCTAGTTCTTGCCAAGACAAATCCTTGCAGTTTTTTGTTTATTTTCTGTTAAATACAATTCTTAGTGCTTAATAAACATTGTGTTGTCTGGGTATTTAATTTGCTTAACAATACTAATTACATTCTTAATCTCTACCACTTTTTTTCCAACCATTTGTAAAATAAATTCCATGTCTGATAATATTCTATATCCCCTTTCTGCTTAATTTTCAATGTTAATTATCCATTTCTGTATAATCTAGTATCTTCTTGACTATTTCTTCATCTTGCAGTATATCTTCATTTTTCCAGTATTGTGTGAAAATAATCCTCGCTGCTGTTAAGACATGTAATAAGTACTGATACATACTTGTCAAGTTTTTCTGATACAGTATTATTATACCTAATAAAAACAATTCAGGTTTAAAATCTACGTTTCCCTATCAACTTTTCTAACCACCTGTGTATCTTTGTCTAATTTTTTTTTTTTATTTTATACAAATTCAACACATATGATAAAATGTGCCCATTTTTTAAATTACATTTTCAACATTGGCTAGACATATTTTTGAACATTTTAGCTAATCTAGCAGGTGGTAGATGCCATCCATAAAACACGTCATATAGGCTTTCTTTATAAGAAGTTGCCATTGTTCATTTATAATCCTTTCCCATAAGTTTTTCCATTTCTCTAGTTCTATATTATAGGCAAAAAAAAAAAAATTCTATTGTACTTATTATTGTGTCTTTTATTTGTTAATTTTTCATTTTCAAATTCAGTAAGAAGTTATATACCTTCTTAATTAGTTTATCATCAGAGTTCAAGAGTGTCTGATCAAAAGGTGTCTGTCCTTTATAAAAGCCATATTTTTTCATATCAAAATCATATCTAGATTGTATTTACAATATCGGAAATCTTTGCAGTTTTTTTGTTAAAGTTCTTCAGAAGTGGTTCTGAAAAGTGGTTGAAAGAAAGTAACTTTCTTTTAGAAACTTATACAATAGGTCACTATTCATCCAGTCGAAAGTGTAGATAAAAAAGTTAAAAATTTTTTTAAAGGGTGCAGTTAAAACAAGGCATGTTTAAATAAACAAACAGCTGAGAGGAAAAGATGGAAGACCCAACCCTCCAATCACTCCTACCTTGAATTGCAATCTTTAAGATCTCTTTTGTCGAAGATCATCCAGTGTTTGTATTGGGTCATACCTAATTGCTCCCATTCAAATCTGGGAGAAGAGCAGCCAAATAGCCAGCTTTGGTGGCATAATCGAGTGTTTTGAAGGCAGAAAAAAAAGAAATTGATTGCCATTTAGCACACAATCTTGGGGAAGTCTGTTTTATTATGCTCACTGCTTTAGAGTAATAGAAGTATATTGTATATGATAATGTATATTCCCATCATTTTGAAACAAAATGAATTCAATGGAAGTTATTTAGAAATCACATTATGCTACAGTGATTAAGTTTTTTGATGTGACATTTATGTACTGTATGGTAGCTGTTTCAGTTTCACTGACCAATTTTATTCTTTTTTCCCTAGTCTACTTTGGGGTTGAAGGAATTAATATTTTGAGAGTATGCTTTTGAAGATGGATACATTCTGGAGACTAGAAGGACACTTCTGCAGTGTTGCTGTACAGCTGTTTATCTGATAATATCTAAATGACATTTTTTGTCAGTGTAATGTATTTATCATACTTTGTTATTTCTATTGGAATAAATATTTAGATTTTGAAAATCATATTGAGTTAATCTAGTGGGTTTTTTTTTTTACAGAATATACCATGCTGTGTTTTATCTGTGTTTCAAAATTGATGGGTTTATTTAGTTAACTCTCACAGTAACTGATGAATTTGATTGAGTCTTGCCATTATTATTATTATTATTATTATTATTATTATTATTATTATTATTATTATTATTATTATTATTATTATCATTATCATTATCATTATCATTATTATTATTGGAGTAAAACAAAATAAAAAAGAATTTTCCGTGTCCCAAAGGTACTTTTACAACAGCAACTGGACTTCCTTGATTTTCTGTGAAGACGTTTCGCTTCCCATCCAAGAAGCTTCTTCAGTTCTGCATAACTAAAGGTCTGAGGAGATTCTCAGTCATTCAGGCCATGCTTGTCTCAAGGCAACTGGACTTTCTTGGGTTTTTTTTTTCGAAGACCTTACACTTTTCGTCCAAGAAGCTTCAGCTCAGAAACTTCCCATCCAAAAAGCTGCTTCAGCTCAGAGCTGAAGAAACTTATTGGATGAGAAGCAAAACATCTTCAAAGAAAAAAACCCAAAAAGTCCAGTTGCCTCTTGAAAAGGCACCTTTGGGATAACCATGACCTGGATGACTGAGAATCTCTTTAGAAAATTTCCATGTAGGTGTTTTTTTTAAATCACACATGATGTCGATTTAGGCTTCCAAAAAACAGACTGGAAAAAGTGAGGGCGAAAAAAAAAGTCCACATCCATTTTGGCAGGCATTTTTTTTAAGTACTATAAATGTAGAACTTAAATTTATGTCCTATGTTCAAGGTGCTCCAGGCTGCATACGTAATATTCCTCTTCGTAGCTGTGTTGTATGTCCAGCACAATCCTATGAGGTACATTTGGCTGACGGAGGATGACTTGCTCAAAGTCACCCAGTATACTTCATGACTTAGGATAAACTGGAATTTGGATCTCTGGAGGATAATTCATTTGTCATCATTCTGCATGCGGATGAAAGCAGTTAGTACTGAATTACCAGAAGAGTGGTCTGTAAACAATATTTAGCAATAGATGACCTTTTAGATTATTAATTAATGGTGGTGATGGTGAAGTGCTGTTCATTCCTTCCGATTTAGAAAAAGAGTTCAGGAAGAGTTCAAAAATCTCACGCAAGACGTCCCCATTTGGTTTGCTTGGCAAACATCTTAATGTTTCTGAAAAAAAAAATTGGCATGAAAATAGCTGCGTGGAATGATAAAGGATTTACACAGTAAAATAGAATTCAACTAAAATAAAATTACTCAGATATTTGACATTGAATTGATATTTTGGATAGGAAAGTGGTACATTTTTCAGACATCTGCTGACTGAAAAATGCTTCAACAAAATTTGTGTTTAAAACTTTAGTAGAAGATCTATGTATAAGAAAAGAATGGAACTACAGTATGTTACAAGAAAACCTCTGTATTTATGACATCTATAAAGCAAGGAATGTTACTGAGAATAATAAAATACAGCAACACAATACACTGGAGACATTAATTACATCAAAAAAAGTGCCCAACTGAAGATTATAGGACTATTTGGAATGAAATTATAGTACCATAAAACAAACAAAAGACTACAAATCTGGATTATAAAATAAATAACAAAGGAAATATATATGTATTGTATGTGGTGTTTGTATTATTCACTCCCTTCTTTTTTCATGCTCCTCTAGTCTGTGGCGGCAAGGCGTTTAGGACAGATAACCAGTGGAATTAAGATGGAACTACACAATAATACTAGAGCTAATAGCAGTACACTTTAGAGGATTTTAAAAATTGGCACACTGTATGTCTTTCCATTATGACATGGATACATGTAATAAAAATTTTGAGCTTCTCAAAGTCTATTTCTAATCAACTGTTTTCGTGCTTATTGCAGAACACTTGAAAAAAGCCTCAGTGGAATGATGAGAATAAAGCAGACTTAAAGCATTAAAGTTTTGGGTTTGACCACTCTTTGAAACTGATAAGCTAACAAGATTGGTATTTTTTTAAATAAACATGAAAAGTTTGGACAACCTTTGCAAAAGTATTCATACCGATTTTTATTTTATTTCTATAACTATTTTCAGTGCCAAAAACCTCCACAAGTTTTTCGCCAGCAGTGAATTTCCTATACCCATTGATTATGTCTACTGATTTTGATTGTCTTGTCCTCTTCCCTGCATTACAAAGTTTCTTTTTTTCTGCTTCTGTCAGCAATATACCCTTCCCTTGGCCATGTAGGAAGCAGAGACTTGTAACAGGAACTTGGATATTTTCAGCAGAAATTCCTACTATGCCACCCAGGTTGCAGCTTTCTTTTGTACATAGGTTTGCTTAGTAATTGAATTCCAAAAAGCTAGATTAAAAATATTTTATTGAGATGAAGAAAATGGGATAAGAGAAGATGCTATCGTGTGAAATTAATGTAAAATGCACTAGGGAATTTCCTTAACTCATCTAATTAATAATTAATACCCAGCTTTAATAGGCATTAATAGTTCCCTGTTAGGGCAGAAAAAACAGGACATAGTAATATAAATCTTTGTATTCCAAGCACTGAAAATCCAATAATTACAGGCAGCTTTTTATTGAGACCTCCCAGGCTTCCAAGATCATGCTACCAATATTCAGATGAAAACCTGAAGAGAACATATAATTTTCTGTGAATTTTCAAAGAAAATGAATAAAAAAATACATGCATTTAATTCCCTAAAAGGGAGAACATTCTAATCCTGCAGTTGTTAAAGTGAAATCATGGTTGTTAAGCAAATCCAGTTTCTCCCATTAACTTTGTCAGTAACTGGCTGGGAAGGTTGAAAGTGATGGTTGCATGATTCCAGGACACTGCAACCATCATAAATACATATGAGTTGCAAAGCATCCAAATTTTGATCATGTGATTATGGGGATGCTACATGGTCATAAATCCAAGAACTAGATGTAAGTCACTATTTTCAATCCTGTTGTAATTTTGAATGGCCATTAAAGAAATGGTTGTAAATCAAGGTAGTCTGCAATTCTGGTTATCTGAAAAATCTAATTTTAATCCCTGTGAAGAATTATAGAGGCAGATTCATGACAGTTTTCCCTGCTATTATGAATATTATAAATCTTCCTATTACAGGATACATTTATATCTTCAAGCTGTCCAGCAGAAGCTTGGAATGAATAAGCTGAACAGTGATGAATTTCCAAGTCATTTTATAAGGGTTGCATGTTTGTTTAAAAAGTAGGGAAAGTTGTCATTTTGAACCAGAATTGGTGATGAATCTTAAATTTCACTTAAACCTTCTATACAGTCCTAAAATGCTTGAAATGAAAAGATACAGTAGGAGATAATTATAGTACAGGAAAAGAAATACAGTAACTGGAATTCATTTCTCTTCTTATAAGCTACATTTGTGTCAAGGTAGTAGTTGCAAGTGACTAGTGTGTTGATTTCAGTACCTAGTTTAACAGTGCAATCCTTCTAATTTCTACTCAGAACTCATGTATATTGTAAAAAATAACATAATAATACACTCCCCAGGTATATTGTAAAAAAAATAATAACATTGTATATTACTGCAATTTTATTCTAACATTTGAGCTCCAAGAGACAATCAAGATCTTGCAAACCAATTTATGGAAGTTGAATACTTGATCTCAAAAAGTGGAAAAATTGGTAAAAAAGAATAAGGATTTGAGATCACCCAATTTAATATCATGCTCTAATACGGCCCTTGTTCCATTATGTGATCCAAAAAGAGATAGCATCTAAATTGAAATGTCTTTGGCTCCAAAGCTGATATTTAAAATCTTAAAATGCTGTAACAAATTTGTATAATTCCCATAAAGCGAATATCTTAATTTCCCCTTTAAATAATCCCTTGCCCCCAAGTTCAGCATCCAGGATATAGAGAGAGCCTATTTTGACATAGGAAAACCAAAATAATCACAGCACTCAGCAGCGCCATTAAGATTTTTGAGTCACAGGGGATTAGCAGTCTGGACTTGAAGCAGATGCTATAAAAGCACTTGATCGAGAAGTTCAGGGCATATTTTTTGACTGTGCTGCAGCTGTGAGGGATTGCTGCCACTAACTGTGGAATCAAGCTCAGGAGAAACCCTGGGCACAGTTCCGGCATCCGAAATAAATTAAAGTAAACAATGTTGCTCTCTCTCATCCACCCTGTTAGCAGCCTCTCGGCCAAGCTGGAGACCACACACCCAGACCACACAGCGCCAGCTGAACTCAGTCGCACGCAACATGGAGCTGCTGTCACTCAGCTGAGTTATTGGGATGATGGGGGGTGGGAAAGTGTGTGTGTATTTAAGAAAGCTGCTTGTCGCCTTCCCCTCCAATCTTTGCAGCTGGCTGGAGTTCTGTGTGGCTTGCAGAAGAAACTGGGGGTCTCTAGTCCTTGCTGAGAACACAGACAAGCCGTTGGAGAATTTGATCAGGATTACTTGTAAACCCCCATCCCACCCCAACAGTGATTAGTTTGGGCAAAATTCTTTCAGTACTAACCAGAACTATGCTGGTGTTAACTATGAAATAAATACTTTAAAGAGAGACCTCCTTAATTATGCTTATTTATTTAAGAGATGTGTATAGCTACTACCCATGTTATGTGCTTTAACTCTGGGCGGTTCACAGCAACAGTCATAACATGAAAACAATAAAAAATAACATCCAACCCCCAATCCGTAACACTTTAAAACAATACTTGCCAATACATTTAAAGAAAACTCGCAATCACTGGGTTCCAGCCTCGTGTGTGGCCTTTCTACTGCTCCTAAATTTAACTTGCACATATTGTTCTCATGTTGTTGTCTCTCTTTCTTGAGTCTATTTATTTTAATTCAGGTATGGTGCATCTCAAACCATACCTGAAGAATTTCACTTTGCTGAAACTCATTCCCTTTACAGAGGTTTAACTATTGTAATATCTTGCCAAGATACAGGTAGTCCTCAACTTACAACTGTGTGACCGTTCGAAGTTACAACAGCACTGAAAAATGAACATGACCATTTTTCACACTTATGACTGTGACAGCATCCTCACGGTCACATGATCAAAATTCAGGTGCCTTGAAACTGGTTAATCTTTATGACGGTTGCAGTGTCCTTGGGTCATGTGATCACCTTTTGAAACCTTCTGACAAGCAAAGTCAATGGGGAAGCCAGATTCACTTAACAACTGTGTTACTAACCAAACAATTTCAGTGATTCATTTCACAACTGTAGCAAGGATGGTCATAAATTGGGGCAAAATTCACTTAACAAATGTTTCACTTAACTATATAAAATTTGGACTTAATTGCAGTCATAAGTCAAGCACTGCCTATACCAGGATTTCCTAGGTGTTTAAAGGCAGCCTTACTCTCTTTGCATCCACTCTACTTGCCCCAATAGCAACTGCTCCGGTTTTGGAAATCATCAATGAAATGAACAGAACCTATAACTAAATGTACATTGGATGGCTGGCTGGTTTATTATTTCCTTGGTGATTCAAGGGCAGGAGTTGTGAATAGAAACAGAAACTTGCTTCAAACTGTGCCTGAGAATTGAGGTGTGAAAAATGGAGGTGGTGAGATCAGAGTGATGACAGAGAAGAAGTGATGAGATTCATAGCCAGTGAAATTCAGAAAGTTGAACTAAGTTAACCTTTTCTGAGCCTATGATGCATGTTGGAATAATCCCATATAAGCAGTATGCATGTGTGTTCGCATATATTTTAACAAAAAAGAAAAAATGTCAGACTCTGGATTTGTGACCAAATCAGTATCAGTAGTGCTTGACTTATGATCACTATTGGGACTAGAATTTCTGTTGCTAAACCAGGCAGTTGTTAAGTTAATTACACTGGATTTTATAACCTTTCTTTCCTATGGTTGCCGTGGTCACTCTATCACTCCAATTGCTGAGTGATTCCTGCAGTTGTTAAGTGACTCCAGTTTCCTCCATTGACTTTGTTTGTCAGAAGCTGGCTGGGGACATGTGGTGGTCACAGCGTCATAAATACATGCTAGTTGCCAAGCACCCAAATTTGATCAATGCAGCAACGGTTGTAGGTGCAGCAACCAGTCATTTTTTCAATGTTATTGTAACTTCATACAGTTGCTAAAAATGGTTGTAAGTCAAGGCATTCAGTCTTGGCATCCTGTAGAGCAGGGGTGAAATCTGATTGGTTTTGCTACCGGTTCGGTGCAGGTGCATGCGCGCTAAACGCGCTGCAGCACAGCTCTTTAAAGTGCTTTTAGAGGCTCCAGAGGCAGTGGGGATCATCAGGAAGATGATCAGGTAGATGCTCCAAACAGCTGATTCAGGTAAGCAAGAAAACAAACGAAGCTCATATAAGGAAGGATAAGGGCAGGGGTGGGTGGGCAGAGCCAATTTCAAATCTCTACTATCGGTTTGGGTGACGTAGTGCGATCCGGCTGAATTTCACCACTGCTGTAGAGGCATTCAGTCAAAATCATTGTACACTGAGGTGGCTCCACAGCAATGTCTATCGGTCTTATTATCTGTGTATTTTACATGACTGAAAAATACTACTTGTGCTTCCTTTACGCATACAAACAGAGTCTCCAAACATGTTATATACTTGTATCAATATGTCCATGAAGATCTTTCCTACTCATATTAAATTCATAAATGGTACTTGAGCCATGGGGTAGCTTGTGTTGAATTGAGTGCCTTCCCAGTTGTTTGTATAGCTGTGGTTGTTATTGAAAAGCCTGCTAAGCCTCTGCCATAATATAGAAATGCATTTTTTAAATATAAGATTTATTCCAATTAGCAGACATCCTCTTTGTTGTGGATATGCATGCTATAGCAAATGTAGAATTCTTATTTTATCTAGCCTTTTACTACTTTTTACATCAGTATTGATTAGTACTTAAGCAGTAATAAATTGAATTGATAGATGTTCTCGGGTTCATAAAATGATTTGTGCACTTGAATTCTATGCATGTATGTAAAAGTAAATACCATGGAACAAACCTATAGATACGCATTGGATAGCAAGTAATTACACTTCAACATACTGTATAAATATAATGTGGCTAGTTTTGCTTACAGGCCTGTATTTATTTACTTAGAATGTTTTGCTTAAAAGAAAGAAAAATGAAAGCAAAGTAGCCTTAAGCTATATAAAATAATCTATCACAATATTTTACTTTTAAACTATTTAACCCAATTATTTTTATTTATTTATTTGTATTTAATTACTTTTTACTAAGAGAGCCATCCTGTTACATATAAAGGCAAATATATTAAATACAATATTAAGGACATGTCTTGGTGAAAATATAAATAATTTTTCACAGAGTGGCAAAAATCAGGATGGTTAGAATTGGATACTTCAAAATAAACCAATCAGAACAGAAAACAATTAAATCCATGGAGTTGTTAAAAAAAATACCTAGTCTAATGGGTGACTTTCATACAATAAAATACCTTGGCTGTGTGTTTTAGTAAAGAATGAATAAATATGTTATCTCCAACATTTTCCTAGAAGCCCCCCCCTCCAAGATCCATTCAAAGATTAGATTTTGGTGGTGATATCACAACAAAATCATTGTCTCTAAAAGGATCTTAACAATATTATTTGTTCAGTGCAAAGGGGCTTTTAAAAATCTACCCTGTTTATTTCCAATGGCTGTGGAACCAATTCTGTTAAAAATTATGTCAGTATCATTGCTCTCATTAATGGAACATGACAGAAACCAGAAAGACAAATTAAG
Source organism: Cerberus rynchops (assembly GCA_032468195.1). Taxonomy (NCBI): domain Eukaryota; kingdom Metazoa; phylum Chordata; class Lepidosauria; order Squamata; family Homalopsidae; genus Cerberus; species Cerberus rynchops. The sequence goes on along the minus strand of JANHFJ010004260.1, from coordinate 8,948 downwards.
TTTATTATTGTTATTTAGTTGATTTATATGCCGCCTTTCAACTCAAGGGAATGCTAAAGATGTCTAACAGTGAATCATTTAAATGCTGTACAAAATGCAAAAAGCTTTAAACAAACTTAAGCTAAAATGAGGAATAAAACCAACCAATACTTTTTACGTTCTCCTGCTTAAACCCAGATGGGCAAACCAATTTGTGGTTATGCTGTGATGAAAGGAATGGTCTGTCACAGGCAGTCTATTTTATTACTCGTACATTGCCACACCTGACTATGATCCAAAAAATCATCTTTCCAGCCAAAAATGTTCTAGCAGCATTTTCCATTTTCTTTTCCTGATTATCATGACTTTTGCATGATAATTGATTTGCAACCAATCAGGTCTATTTTCTCAAGATTTGCTTTTTGGGGAAACAAAAAAATTGGCAACCTTTTGAAGAGATGTTTTATTCTATTGGTTTTTTATTTTAAGGGAAAATAAAAAATATAGTTTCCTTCAAATCAAACTCAATTGCTAGTGATTTCATGAAGTGTCCTTGAAGTTTTGTATGCCAACAATGTGGAAAAGATTTGCCATTACCACTTTTGGGATTTTTTTAACTTCTTCCTCTAGTCTTTAGCCCTAGTATTTATTCCCTGGGAATCCCCTGTCTGAACCTCCTTAACCCAAATAAAGTCAAGCCAGATGCTGCCACATGTTGAAGCTCCTGCCCTTATATGTAACATTTTCCAAAACATAGTATTTATCTCAGTACAGGAATTACTTAAGTTCCCTAATAAATAGGGTTTCCCTTTCCTTTTTCTTTTCTTGTCATTCAATATTGGTTTTTCAGTGCACTAAGATTGTATGTAATATTCCAGCTTTGGTTGTGTGATACATCTAAATAGAGTTTTATTTATTTGTTTGTTTGTTTAGTACATACAGCCACCCATCTCACATAAAGTGACTTTGGACAGCATCCAACAATTCTTAAAACAATAAATATATAAAATATAATTATTTACAATTTTTATTGTTTTTAAATTCTTAATTTATTGTTATTAAAAATATAAAATGATCATCCTCAAAATTTACAACTGCAAGGCACAAGAGTGAATATTAATCACAGTAATGGAGCCATCTTCATATTTCATCAGTCTTCTGGGACACAAAGTAGACCTTAATAGTGACTCTAACCTGAGTTTGATTGCATTCGTCCCTTGTTGAATTCCAGGAACACCCTAGAACAGGGGTCTCCAATCTTGGCAACTTGAAGACTTGTGGACTTCAACTCCCAGAATTCCTCAGCCAGCAACTCCCAACAACTGGGCCTCCTTCATGAGTGCCAGCGATCTGGTGCCTCCTTGTTGATTGATGTGCGCTTTGGTCGTCGTGTTGTCGGTCCAGACAAGTACGTGACAGTGTGCTATCGAGGCCTAGAACTTGCATAGAGCCAAGTGCACAGCCCTGAGCTCCAGCCAGTTGATGCTGGCTTGCCTCTCCGTCTCGGACCAGGTGCCCTGCACCATGCAGTGTCCACGTGTGCTCCCAGCCCAAGAGGCTGGCGTCTGTGGTCACGGCGACCCTGTCCTGTTCCTGGAATAGACAACCCCGTATCATCGCTGGGGACTGCCACCAGTGGAGAGATTTCCACACCCCCTGTGGTAGCCGGATTTTCTGGTGAGAATGGCTGGTACAGTTCCTC
>JANHFJ010004257.1:48382-59662 GCA_032468195.1 Cerberus rynchops | reverse complement strand
TAATTTGTTTTTAAACTGTTATTTATTCTGTGTTTTTTTAGATGGCTGTACACTGCCCCGAGTCCTTCGGGAGAGGGTGCAGTATAAAAATTAAATAAATAAATAAATAAAATAATCTAGGCATCCATTCACAAGTGTGACTCTGGGTGACATATAAGAAAAGAATGCCCAATAGTCTGCAGTGATAATATTTTCTCCCTCAATTTTCCATTCCCAGATTTTTTTTTTTCTGTAGACGAGTCACTGAGTTAGCACTTCATTCTATTATGTATTATTTTTTAATAATAATTACAACAATCATCATTAATAATAATTACAACAATCTCACAGTACCAGTACCAGTACCATATAAAGCCAGGCTGTTTTGAATATTTCTTACCAGTGACTGGTTCAAATTTCCATATTGTAACCACTATTTTTCTGACACCATTCATTTTGTCTGTGGTGTTATGACATTCTTGTGCCACAATCTGAAGATTAGTTTAGCAAATAGGTGAGAAGTCAATGATGTACATTTTATTTAAAGTAATTATATTTATGACCCATAACGTAATGTTATGTGGATGGTGGTGATCAAGTACAGGTGATTTAATTTGTGAAATTATTCTTTTAACATTCTAACAATTTCACTGTTTAGGTTTCCTTCTCAGTCGACTATGAAATGAACCAGTCAGAGGCTCTCATTCACACGGATGTAAGCATTCTCTTCCCGCCAGATTTTAATCTCTTTGGAACTTGTCTGCTCATTTCCATAGGGAAAGCCATATGATTTGCTTACTTGTTCCTGCAGATCGCACTAGGTGTTCTGGGTGGCCTGGCAGTTCTATGGTCCCTTCTCAAGACTGCTGGCTGGAAAAGGCGTATCGGAAGCCCCATGATTGATTTACAGGTATGAACAGTTGGATGTCTTAGTTTATCTAGTATTATTTAGTTGTATATGTTAGGACACTTTCCTGTAACATAAAACTGACCTGGTTAAACATAACACTTTGGTACTATATCACACTGATGTTATGATCACATTTACTAAAAATAAATCCTGTTCAGTTTACCTATATTTTATGATGCACATTTATGCTAGGATTACAACTTAAAGGAATGGCTGCATTAACAGCAGCAAACTGGAAACTCCAGTGGCAATATAGTTTTTATATGTAATCCTCACATGTATGTGCAATAGTAAATTTCATGAAAAACAGCAGACAGGTTTTTTTTTTAATTACTCATCTCTGAATGGAAAGAGCCGTCTATGTCCTGCATAACAAGGTTTATTTCCAAATAACCTGAGATTCTAGATCTCATTTTAGCAAAGAATATATTTGTTCTTTGGGGTAGTGTGGCCTTATTCCTGCAATCCTTCAACCCACTGTTAATGACATGGTTGTATGTAATACAGTAAGAGCAGCACTGTATTATACCCATGCCTTATGTTAGTTTATTTGAATAGTAAGAAATATGGAAAACTATTTCCTAAATACATTGCCACATTTGGGTGCTGAATTGTTATCTCTCCTACAGATTCTTTTAAAAATCGCCTGTGAAGGTCCTACATATTGGTTCAAGTACCAGAATAATTTTTATTAAATCTTTTAAATAAGAACCTAAAAGCTAACACAAACTAATAGACACTAAAAGGAGAAAGAAGAAAGCAAAATGTGCAAAAAAAGGAAAAAAAAAGTTAAAGACAAATAGAAAAGGAAAATATATATATAAAGAAGTGGCTTCTGATACTTCTCACAGCATAGCAATTAAGTGCTAATATATTTTGACCTCTCTCTAAAGTTACATCATAATACTCTCCTTTCTATGATCTCTCCGATCTAAGCATCAAAACCACAAATCACAAGGTCATTTTTTTTTCATTATTTTCTATGGAGATTCTCAGTCATCCAGGTTCTGGTTATCCTAAAAATGCTTTTTCAAGAGGCAATTGGACTGGCTTGTTTTTCTTTGAAGATGTTTCACTTCTCATCCAAGAAGGTTCTTCAGTTCACTTTAGTTGATGATAGGGAATGCAATTGGTGACAGAAAAGAAGTTTTTATTATTATACAAATAGTTTATATTTATAAGAGGCTTCCAGTCAGCAATAAAAGTAGATAATGTCTTTTCTCTAATCAAAGAAATTAATTTATCCATTTCTCCAAAATCTGAACTTTTCCTGCATGTGAAACCTCTGCATGTCAAGAGTCTCTTGATATGTAGTGCATCTGTTTAGAAGTCGCTTTTCTGATTTCCTTTGGGAAGAAAAGTCACTCCACTGCATCTTACAAAAACGTAATTTTATATTTTAGACAATTATGAAGTTTCTGCTTTTCTATGCCGGAGACCTTGCAAATGTTTTCTTCATCGTCACAGTGGGAACAGGGATTTATTGGCTTATATTTTTTAAAGTAAGTTTTTCCCCTTTTTTGTAAATGAATAAATGCTTCTGTATAATTATAAGACATATGAATATTTATATGTTCTACTTTCTCTTTTGCCTTTTCTGGTCAGACAGTTCAGGCAAGTTCTGCATGTTAAATGATCTTTGTGTTTGCTCTGATGCTTTTTCATTAGTTTCTCCCCTCTAAGTACACTTGAAAAAAATAATAGCTTTAGTTGGTACCTATCCTATTTTGCTTTTAAGTTTGTTAACTTTTGCAATTCTGTAAGTATTGCTATTTGTAGTATTTTGCTATTCTGTAAGTAATATACATGCTAGTACGATTAAACAAGCACAATTGTATTATATCCTGTTTGGTATAACAGAGTTTGTTGCTCTTCAGGCACAGCAGTTTGTCTCTGTTTTACTACCTCAGCCAAGTCAAGAAGATAAGTTCATTTCTTATGTTGGATGTGCTTTCATTCTGAAGGTAAATATATGCCCATTTGAAAAATATAAAGTGCTACAATTTATCAGTATCAGTTTGGAAACAGTTTGCATTCCTAATTGTCTGAAGAGTGGGAGGAAGCTTTAATAGTAACTTCTTTTTTGGAATACTATTTTCTTATTAGTGTTCACTAGGTTAAATTCAAAGTAAGAACCTGATAGCTGATGCAACAATTCTTGCTAAATGTATTTTTGAAGTCTAGTTGAAAACTCACCTGTGCTTACTTCCTAATTTTCAGTGGGGACATGAAATTACTTTTGGACCTGCCCTAAGTCAGACGTGATACGTGCATGAAGAGAACCTTAGAATAAGCCTGAATTTTAGCACAGTTGTAACTGAAAAATAACATGTCTTTCTCCTCATATCCTTAAAAACAGAAACATATGCTTTTTCTATTTGAAAATTCTTGGACTTTTTTATTAGTCTATATGTATTTGAAAGTATGTGTATGTACATATGTGTACATCAGTTAAGCATAAAGTTTCTATCTATAATTCAGCACTGGATTTGAGGTGGGAAAAAAACAGATTTTTACAAGAATTCAAAAATTCTGTTCTTTAGAATTACAGAATTTAAATTCAATGAAACTTACACCTGAATAAATACATAAGGAATTGTGTTATTACTAGGAATTTCCTACCGGAAAAAGCTGCTACATGAAACAGCCTGTCCAAACCGGTACTGGACTTCTGCTTGTTGGAAGCTTTCAAATGGAGTTGCATCATTAGCCAATCAGGAATGATTTATTGGAGGACTTAAAAAAAATATGACCTATAAACTATAATTCTGTGATCTGATTGGAATTACATAGGGAATTTCCAAGTCATACATCATGTAGAATCTGCAACTCCTGTTGATGGCAATAGGAAGCAGAGATATTACACAGGACTTTTTAAATTATTATTTGAAAGGTGGCAGTGTAAATGCCTTTCTTCATGTAATTCTGAGTTATGGTTGCTTTCTAGAATTGTCTTGTTTTCCATAATTTTAATTTTTTTTTTAATTTCATCTAATGGTTTTTAGGCGCTGCATTTTTTGCATCTGCTTATTTCACAACTTACAATAGATATCTTTTTCATCGACTGGGAACGTCCAAAAGGAAAAGTTCTTAAGGCAGTAGAAGGTATAAAGTGTTTTTCCTTTGGTTGATTAACTTGTTGATCTCAGAAATGGTGCAAATCACATCCTAAGCACTCTATGCTTATATGTAGAAGAGCTTTACTTAGTTTATACAGACATATGTAAACCACATCTATATTTTGGTTCTCATATTATATATGAAGTAACTGTACACATTCTTTTCATGTTGTGGTACTGTTTATATGGTTAGCATATAAAATCCATTATAAAGTTTTTGAATAAGTAGTAAGTGCATACCCAAATCTTTAACGTTTACCAGTATATACTGGATTATGAAAAGTAGATCCAGGGGGGATGGAGGACAAAAAGGAGGTTATTTAATTTAGTTAAACATCTATGATGTGCTTTATATTACTTTTATATAATCTAATTACATTAACTGATGTTATCTAACTATGGTGTTTATGTCACTGAGGCCAAAATAAAATCTTTAACATACGTTTCTTCTTCATAGGAGAAAATGGCATAAGAAGTGTTTCTGCCCCAGTCAGCATATGGAGAACATACTTCATAGCAAATGAGTGGAATGAAATTCAGACCATTAGGAAAATAAATCCTCTTTTCCAAGTGCTTGCTGTTCTCTTCTTTTTAGAGGTGACATTTAATTTTTTTTTCAATGTTCCAAGACATAATTGGCTCATGAAAATTAAGTAATGAAAAAAAATCACATTTATAATATAGTAGTTGTCACAAAATGGGCCTCCTAAAATACCAGTTTTGAACATCCTTAAACTGACTTAGGCAACCTGGATCCAACGATGAAATTACTGTATACATAATAATCAAAGCAGTAACATTAAGTATATATGAAGCCAGTTGCATACAAAATAGTCAAATAGTCATAAGCAGTCCATTGGGAATGTAATTCTCAGTTTTATAAGAGAAAGGCAAGGGTGAAGTCAAGGAAAGCAGAAAACACGATTTTGAGAAGTTCCTATTAATGGTACATAGTCTGGAAGGGCATACAGCAAAAATGAAAACAAAGGTATCTTATTAACAGCAAAGCAAAGAGATTTGCAGATATAACAATTCAGGAAAATAGGATAAAGATAACTTTATTTGTAAGAAGAAAAAGGATTTCTGGTTCAGGAAGAAGATAAAAAATTTCCTTCTTGTGTAAATTGGCTGCTATTGTCCGCTTGGTGCACTGGAAGATGGTTTAGCTCCTTTGGGAAGCAGACGAAGAGAAGTACCGAAGAGTTTCTTCCCAGAGTAGAAATCCCTATGTTTATGTTCTTCCTTGCTTGATGCGTGAGGGCCATTTTTATACCTTTCGGGAAAAATCGAAGAACTCCAAACCACACCTCACTTCATAATGTGAAAATAGCAATAGCACTTAGACTTATATACTGCTTCATAGTGCTTTACAAGCACTCTCTGGGTGGTTTACAGTATCAGCGTATTGCTGCCAACAATCTGGGTCCTCATTTTACCAGCCCTGGAAGGATGGAAGGCTGAATCCCAACCTTGAGCCCTGTCATGATCAAAGTCCAGGCTGTGAACAGAGTTTGTCTGCAATACTGCATTCAACAACTTCACCACTAGGGCTCCGAATGTATCATACAAAAGAAGAGAATCTTTTTTCATTTTGTTTCCTACTTGTTAGCGTAATGACTGTTAATAAGCAACTTTTTTTAGTTTGATTGCTAATAGATTAAACTGCATATTGTCAATGATAATTCTAAACAAAGGGCAATGTTGAATGATCAAGAGCAGCCCAACATGTTACATTCTGTTACTTCCATTATTTTACTAAAATCAACAGCTATTTAGAGGCTTAGAGGGTATTTGAAAGACTGGAAGGACATCCTGGGCCTTTTAGTGTAATTTTATTCATGGTTTGGCCAGAGTCAAATATTGAATAAATTTAGCAAGGGAGGTCAAATTAGGTAATGCAGTGTCTGGGAGCGACATGCTTTTAAGTTTACATTATTTTCATTCAAAGCCCTTATATTATCTGTGTGTTCCTGGTCTTGAATCTGTTCAAGATACAGTGAAAATAGATTTTCTAGCAGAATAAAAGTTAGCTGATGCATACTTTTTATATGAGACATAGATAAGAACAAATTTGTTTTATGCACGTAACTAAGAAAAGAGAAAGATCAGTATATCACTTCATAATACGGTCTAGGACTAGAGCTTTGATTTATATTCCAGCTCCCATTTCCTTCTGCAGGTTTAAATTTTGACTGCCAAGTCAAATATACAGTATAAGGCAGAAAGTGAAACAAACAACTGAAGAATGCAGAGTTATTCATGTGAATAATAAAATTCCAAGTCTATTATTTGAAGTTGGATTTAATTTGTGCTAGGTATCAACATAGCAAACATATAAAAAATAAATATTAGCTGTCTAGACAGGAATTGTAACAAATGTTTACAAAGCTCCAGAATAAGATTTTCAACTGGTAAGTATTACCTTCTGACTTTACTATTCCAATCAAGTACCATTTACATCATTATTGCAAGCCTTCCTGTACCCTAAAGCCAGAGCTGTGATGAATTAGCTCCAGCAACTCCTCCTGTAGGCTATTCAACACACCCCAATCAGTATCTAAAAAGTCACATATAACAGGTACCATATAAATACCACACATAGAACAGTACATACTCTGCTAGAGAGAAGTTCCCTAAAGATGAGCTCCAGCATGAATCCAAAAGCTCGGAAGAACTTTTCTGGTCCTAGTGACCGACCCAGATTGGATCTTGCAACATTATCCCGAAACACGTATATTCTCCTTCATTCGTTAGAAAATCCTTGCTATTGTAAATAGATATTTTTAAAATTTATCAATACATTGATACTCGGAACTCATCTGGGCTTCATTCCAAGGGGCATGACAAATATTAAAAATAGGTACCTAGCAAATCATGTGACTTACCACATGACCCTTTATTTTGGCTGGAAGGAGTAGTGAGTCACGAGGTAGCCGATGCCAGCAAGTTCCTTGCGCATCGAGTACCAGGAGAAAGATCAAGTACCCAGACAAGATTTTTGCTTCAAAATATGTGGAGTACCGAATTTGACGAGTTTTGAAGCCGTTGAATACCGAGGTATGACTGTAATTTGTTTGTTACCTTTACAGGTTGTAGGATTTTCAAATTTAGCCTTAATGGATTCATCTTCTGGTCTAACGAGAAACCCTGAAAGTTACATAGCACCCTGGAGCCGCATTTTGAGATATGGTATATCCACTGTACTTTGGCTATTGATTGCTGTAATTCAGGTAAAACTTTATAAAATAATTTTACTACGACTACTTTCCCATCAGATGATTCATATTCATTAAATAATTTTATTGTGTATGAGTCATCAGCATACTGTAGATATCTATAATAAATTGATAAAATCCAGTTTCTCAAGTTTTTCTTCAGGAGTGGCTTTAGGGGCATTTATTACGTTCAGGAATAAAATAGAAAATATCTCTCAAACGATAATACAGCAAAGTGTTGTAATTATACTGACCTCTCTCATAATGAGAAAATAGTGACAGAATGATTTTCTCTCTTTCCACAATTAAGGAGGATTTGCATCTAGGTACCAGAATCTGTTTTTCTTAATATATTGTGATCAGTCCCAAATATGCATGAAATAAGAGCCACCTCTTGGAAAATACTCATTAATGAGTATTATATGTAACTGATTTGATTTTATTGGAAATAAAACATTTCCTGCTATTTAAATTAATTCCAATGGAAATAAATGAAAATAAAATGGGAAAAATACTAATATGCTATAAGCTAAAGTGTATGACACTCATTCTATCATATTTAGTCTACAGAAAGAAATATCACTGAAGGTCAAAGGGCCTACCTATCCAGAAGACTCTGAAAGAGAAAAACCACATTTGGAAATGTTCTTATTGGCTATCTTGTTTGTAGCTCATTAACCAATATTGGGTGGAGGGAATAGTCTTCATCTATCTGTGCATTCCAACCAAAAATTATTAGGAATCAGAACATTCCATTCTAGTTCCTCCTTCATTCTGGAATGTATTTGTTTGCCTAGTTGCTTGGTTGGTTACTGAAAATCTCTTCAGTTCTGCAATCTAGCCGCATGGCAATGCCTGTTTAATTGTTGTTAGGTTTATGTTTTGCCTTTCCTTCTGGGGGTGAAACAAGTGTTTATATATAGTACTCTAATTTCCATTTTTTTCCTCCAAAATAACAACCCTGTAGGTCGGATAGAATTGAGAGGAAGTAGTTGGTCCAGTCACTAATGAGCTTTCAATTGGAACCTGGGTTGCCTCAGCCTGGTCTGACATCTTAATCTGTGTATCTTACTGACTAAAATAGAAAAACAAAAACTCCTTTGTTTTTTTTCCACAGGTGGTATATTTTTCTGTCATTTATGAAAGATTTATCGAAGATAAGATCAGACAGTTTGTTGATTTATGCTGCATGAGCAATGTAAGTATTTTATGCTTCCAAATTGTGCATTTCTTCAAAAAGGCTGTTCATATTCAGGCATTTCAAAATTATATTTGAAATGACGTGCTTTGTCAATATATCTATAAGTTAGTTACTAATAATTTATATCGCAAACTACTTTTGTTAAACAACTTCCAATTTTTTTTATTAATCCATATGGGTTTTATTTCTTTATAATTTTACTGATGTACACCTGTAAAAAAGTCCCATCCATAGGAATGCTTCTGATGATAGTCTGAGATAAATGCAGAATTCTATTTTTCAAGTGTCTGAATTCAGATGTGAGCCAGAGAGAAAAAAGGACTGATTTTCTCTTTCCTTTTTTAATGCCAGTGTAAGGCCATTTGAATATTTAATGAAACTCATTCCACCCAGGGTAAGTTTGCTAAATTTGTGCTGCATTCCAGTCCAATAAAGAAGTTGTTCCTACTGATAGCATCATGCAAGGAAGGGTTTCATGATCACACGTACAGTTTCAAAGATGTTTCAAAATTAAAACATATCCTGGCTTCCAAATATAGTTGCTTGTAGCATAGGAGTGATGACATAATACATTTACAAAATGAAGTGGTGAGTAGAATTGTTCTTCTTGTTATCTGAACGTATACTAAAATGCTTCATTTTACTTTTCTCATATTGCAGATTTCAGTTTTCCTATTGTCAGAGAGATGCTTTGGGTATTACATTCATGGGCGATCTGTGCATGGTCACTCAGATACAAATATGGAAGAGATGAATATGAACCTAAAAAGGGAAGCAGTAAGTGAAGAAACCAGAAGACTGGAAATCTAACATGGTTTCATTCTAACAAATTTAATTGTTTAAGGAACCTGCTACAACCTTAACTAAGTTCATTTCATTCATTAATATACAGTTAACAGTTTACTCTCTTCTACCGTCCCCACATTTGATCTTTCAAAATATGCCAGTTCTGTCACAGCTTATGAAATTTACCAGAAAAAGACAAGTTCAGATAAAATCTTTCATATGAACAATATATATTTATTTATTTATTTATTTATTTATTTATTTATTTATTTATTTATTTATTTATTTATTTATTAGATTTATATTGCTACCTATTCGCCCATGGTGACTCATACAGTAATTCCTGTTGGGTTTATGGCCCAGAAAAAAACTCCCAGAAAACTAAAAAATCGCCTTGGCATGCTTTTAGATCTACTGCGTCTGAGTTCTTAGCATCATTTGATGGTCACTGTATAAGTAGTGAGACAGAGCATAAATTTCCAATTATTTTTCTCAGTTCTCAACAACTAAAATAGCAAATATCAACCTGAATGGGTTAGGTCACTTGACAATACATGTAAGATGTCAACCGTTGGTTCAAGTGTTCTCAAAGAGAATGGCGTCTTCAGAATTTCTTTTATTTCAATCACCAAACTTTGAATCATAATAGCAACAGCATTTAGATTTATATGCTGCTTCACAGTGCTTTACAGCCCTCTCTAAGTGATTTACAGAGTCAATATATTTTCCCCCAACAATCTGGATGCTCCTTTTACTGACCTCAGAAGAAGGATGGAAGGCTGAGTCAACCTTGAGCAGGTCAGAATCGAACTGCTGGCAGTGAAAAGCGAGTTAGCCTGCAGTAGTGCTTTACAGCCCTTTCTAAGTGGTTTACAATGCCAGTCTATTGCCCCCAACAATTTGGCTCCTCATTTTACTGACCTTGGAAGGATGGAAGGCTGAGTCAACCTTGAGCCTGGTAAGATTTGAACTGCCAAACTGCAGTCAGCCGGCAGTCAGCAGAAGTAGCCTGCAGTTAGATTTCCTGTATGGATCATAAATAGATTAGTCCTACTATAAAGGAAATGTCTCAGTGTATGGTTTTTCTTTTTAAACCTTTATTGTGTAGGTTTCTTGAAACCAGAGAGGGCTATCTATGGCCATAGGGCTGCAGCTAACTACTCCAGCAGTTAACCAGTCTTCTGGAACTTGATGACCTTCAAATATATTGGACCAACAGCAATGCTTAGCCGTTGGCCAAACAGATGTGAAATAAGAAGGAATAGAGGAAGAATGGAGCTAACTCAACCACTTTGAAGAGGTTCAAACCCTACTCTCTACTTCATTGTCCACATACATCATGCTTTGATCAGTAGCTGCCAAACACTTGAGGGCATGTAAAAGGAAGGATGCAGTATAAAATATATCTTCCCAGGCCTCTCTGTGAAATTGTCTATCCAAAATCTTCTGGAATCTGAGCAGAACGAACCCACCAATTAACGAGTTCTAGGAATATTTTTCTTCTTCTTTCCTGGGTCAACCCTGTTCCCTCTGGCATTGATCTCTAAAGGAAGCTCGTTTTCAGGAGGAGCTAGACAAATCACCTGCCCAAACCCCTAAAAAAAATCCACAGGTGTTCCTCACGCTTCACAGCAGCTGCTCTTTGATTTGGCTAAGAGTGGGACAGTTTCGAATTCTCTGTGTTCTTCATCCACTTCTTTCAAAAGCCCAGGAGAAAGTAGGGAAAAATGAAAGCGAGGAAAGAAAAAAAAAAAGCGAAAAGAAAGGTGTCTTGATGTACGAGACAACAAATACATTAATGATGAGACTGGGGGGTTATCAACCCAACAGGAAGACCATCTCCTGTTCTCGGGCAGATAGAACGATTGAGTAATCCAGGCTTGCTTTATTGGTGTCCCAGCTATTAGTTTCATGGATCCCACCAAGAGATTTAAAAAAAAGAACAGGAAAGGCAGATCTTCCTAGGGCCTTCTGAAGCCAGAATGAAGGGCAGAGTGTCAGGGTTCCACACAACATCAGCAATGCAATCAGAACTCCAAAAAGACAAAGTCCAAGGAATAAGATTTTATT
>JANHFJ010004256.1:28150-38505 GCA_032468195.1 Cerberus rynchops | reverse complement strand
GACCAATGCCCCTTCTGAATATCTTGCCAAGAAAACTGCAGGGACTTGGCCAGAGAGATAAAAGCATCTTGTTTAGTAAAAGCACTATGAATTTTATAAAGCATTAAAAGTTCTGGCCTTTTGAAAGATGTGAGATATTAGGGCTAGAGCCAGAGTTGACAATCTGTGCCCCTCAATTTTTGAATATATATAAAAATGTCAAGCTCTTAAAGACTGCAAAGTCAGCATAACTTATATTTTTGGAATGCTCCTTATTGCAAATAGGATGAAGTAATGTTTAAAGCCAAAAGCATTTCATCAACTCAACTAATACCTTGTATAATTAAGGCAAAATTAATTTGAGTCTTTTTCCCATGCTTGCTCTCTTTCTTGAACCAACATTCTACCTCCATGTTCATGTTAGACATTCCCTTGTATAGGACTAACATTTTCAGCTTTTTAGAAGAATAATAATAATAGAAAATAGTACAGTCCCTCTTGAAGGAAAGGATTGTATGAAGTTATTCAAAAGAGAAAAATTTCTGGAAGTTTCTTCTAATGGAATCCTTTGATTTCATTAGAAGTCTTTTCCTACTTAGTTCAATTCAGATAATTTTTCTCTGCTTAACTTTTCCATAGCTTTGAAGGACATCAATTTGGGAATAATGACTTGAGACACATCTGTTAACAATGGCAGATGTGCAATAAGAGGAAGAATAAAATAGAAAATAATGTATTAAATGATACATATTTGGTTCAGATGCATGCATGAGAAAGTTCTCAGTTTGTGTACCTTTTCTTTTATCTGTGATCAATTTGATTAGAATTTCTCTTCCAATACCTTATAGTTTATCTTTGTATGAAAACCAGCAAAGTAAGAATTTGTTTACTGTTAAGCAGATCATGAAAACATGGATCTCTTTTAAGACCTTTGTGTGTTTGCCACACTCAAAAGTTCTTAATCTGAACTCCGGAAACATCTAACAGTTATTCACCGATGAAATGAAATAACCTTTGGACTAATTTTGGAGACATTTTCCAGTAACAAGTGAGACCTAAATCTTACCCAGACCTATTAAATGAGCTTTTTAGCTAATGTTCATGTTTTGTGTCTTTCATTTGTTTTCTAGTATTTTAATTATAGCTTTATATGATGATGCTGATCCTATATTTTTACTATTTAATTTTTACTATTTAATTATGATCTGCTCTGTGAGGTTCATTGCAAGATTCATTGTCCAGGATTCCCAGCCTGGTGCTGGACTGTAGCCAATTGGGAACCCAGCCGTGGAAGTGGTGTGTGTGTGTGTGTGTGTATGTGTGTGTGTGAGTATTTGTACAAGTGGCCCTTGTGCACACAAAACCATTCCTGCTTTCTCCACCCCAAATGCCGCTGCCTTCGTTGGTCCACTGAGCCACCTAGCTGGGAAGGTTGGAAACCACTGATTTACAGGATGAAGTAAAAAACAACTGTTTAGTATGCTACCTGAAATGTCCATATTCTCCTTTTTTTTAGTCTCACCACCTCTCACCCACAACAATCCCCAACCTTATTCAAACCATAGAAGTCCAAAGTATGCTAATGTAAACAAATGCATTTTTAATGTCTTGTTCATGTGGAAAGGATTGCAGTTTCAGCTAAAACCTGCAACTGTAGTGTTTGCTCTCCATGCATTTCTTGATCATCTAGAGAAACGCGCCTACTTTTAAAGGATACAAAACTTTTAGTCACCGTTAGTCTAAATGTTTTTGAAAGATAAAAATACAAAATGGGATCAAAGCACAGATTTGATACACCAAAGAGCAAGGTGGATTCTTTTGCTTTGTAGAGAGATTCTCTGAGAAAACAGTCTGTGATTATAGTTTTACTTTGGCTCAGAGTATATGGGATTCGAACAATATGGTAAGGGAGAAAACATATGATGTAGCTTGCGGTAACTAAAAGGATATTTACCAGAGCTTTTTTTACACTGGCATAGCCTTCTGTACCTTTGTTTTGAAAAAGTAATCTGATCACAAGAAAATTAGAGATGAGCACCATAGCTGAAAAATATAGAAATATTGCAGTACATATGAAATTGGTGAACACATGCCAGTCTCGTCCCACTTTTGTTTTGAAATCAATGCATCCTACATTTGGTGATTCTTCAACTTCTGTGATTGGAATAATCATATTTGGTACCATGATGAAGAGAACCATTACCCATACCACTGTTGTTATCATCTTGGCAAAACCAGGTTCCTGAATCCTATAGATCTTGTATCCCTTTGTTAATTGGAGGCACCGGTCCATGCTTAAGAATCCCAAGAATATGATTGATAAGTACATATTAATGTAGATCAGGCATGCTGTGACTTGACAGTGGAATATTTTCAGTTTCCATGGAGCAACTCCTAAATCTACAATTATTTTCACTGGCAGGGCAAGGGTCAGCAAAAAATCTGCTGTCAGTAGGTTAATTAAGTAAACATTAATGCATTTGCGATGCTTCTTGGTCTTCAGGAAGGTCCAGAGGGCAAAACAGCTGCCAATGAACCCAATAAGAAAAATCAAGTAATAAATATAGGTGAATGGCTGCATCTGAGAATATATATTGCATTCTGAAGAATTGGTTGAAGCCATCTGAAATTTCAAAGAGGCAAATTGCAGGAATCACCTCAAATCTATGAATGAAAGAGACAATGAGAAAGAAAGAAAGAAAGAAAGAAAGAAAATAAAAATAATTTGTTTGGGTAGAGTAATGAAATACACAACCTAACATACTTATTTTCATAAGAGCCCCAACAAACATTAGACCTAATGTAGAAATTAAGACTTTAAATTAGGATTTAAAGTCCTAAATTAGGATTTTAAAAAACTTTTGAGTAAGGTCAGGATAGGAAAAGGACAGGCATTGTGAGCGAGAAAGCTCTCTTGCTTTCATATAAACTTAAAAATAGTTTAATTAAGATACAACTAGTAGTGTTGTCTAGAATGTTGGCATCATGTTCAAGGTCTGCTACTAAAGTAGTATTTTTGTAGCATTATAAGTAGTAACAGTTGTAGTAAACTGCTAAAGCATGAATGCTGCATAGGAAATTGTAAAGCACTCATTTCCTCTTCAACATACATGTGCTAGCAGTTGCTACTTCTAGGAAACAAGAAGCAAAGTAACTTCATCCAAATGAAAAACAATGAACACCGAGTTTCCAATAAATATATGAAATATTACTATGTTCCTTCTCATTCTTAAAAAAATGTGTCATTAATAAATAAAGAGAAATCAGAAAAAAATATTTCCTAGTTTGGGTAATAAAACCTCTGCAAGAAAACAACCAAGGACCCCTCATTTCAATCCCAAGCTATAAATACCCTCCTTTATTGGTACCATGTTATGATTGTCCATTACCTTCACAATCAGCATAAGAGAACCTTCTTTTTCTTTATTTCTTCAGCTATCTGGCTATTTGTTTGTACATTCTTTTATTTCTTTGCTAATTGTTTAATTCAGAAATGTTGTGCCCAGAAAAAATAAAAAGGCAACCAAACCAAATAAAAAAGTAAAAACAACAACAACCCCCCAACTTTATGGGTCTTTTCTGATCACCCTATGCTTCACTGAGCAGAGAAAGAGACAATTATGGAAAAGGTTAGACCTACCTCCGCCTGCCATAAATAAAGAGATGCTTGGTGTGCTGTTTTGTTTCAAAGGTAGTTTTGCAGCTTGCTTTGTGCCTGTTACTTTGACTGTTAACCGCAGAATAAACTTGTAATAATAATACATGATACCCAATCTATGTAGGCATTTCAATGGTCTGAAGAGGCTTTAGTAGTGTAAACCACGCCATGAACCTTTTACATTCCTTTTGTAGTTAGTAATTTTACAATCAGAGAGGGTCTGGTGCTTTCCTCCTACTGCTGTAAATATTTGTCTGACTGAATTTGTTTTAGCTGGTGAATAATTACAAATATGTTACAGTTAATAATTCCAGATTACTGGAATGGAACATATGCTTTCATTCTTACTGAATGGGAATTCCAGAATTCCTAAACCATAGAAGGCATGAGAAATTTCTGACTGTTTAAATGTTTTTTAGAAAAGTATCAGTTTTGATCCATGACGATTCCCTGATCCAAAGTTTTATTGGCTTTGAAAAAGAAAAGTTAGCCTAGATGATATTCCTTTACCCTTCTCTTGTCCAGAATTAAAAGCAAGCTGCCTGTTGTGGGGTGTAATCTAAATTGCCATCACGGTACAACAGATATTGTACATTAAATTTAATCTCTAACTGGTGATATTCTATACATTTTCCTCTCTGTTTGTTTGTGAAGTGACAACAGTGAAATTTTGTGAAAAAGTGAAATTTAGGCAATATCATGGATTATTTGAATGAGGTTTTCACAGCAAGGGTGTGAAACT
Organism: Cerberus rynchops; assembly: GCA_032468195.1. Classification (NCBI taxonomy): domain Eukaryota; kingdom Metazoa; phylum Chordata; class Lepidosauria; order Squamata; family Homalopsidae; genus Cerberus; species Cerberus rynchops. The sequence continues at coordinate 34,126 of JANHFJ010004256.1, read as the reverse complement.
TTCTGACTTTGGATGCCTTTAATGTGAGTTCTGTTCCACTTATAATTTATAAATTATAAATTTATAATTTACTATCTTTGACATAATAGGCCAAATCTGTATTTTCACTATAAAGAATTACATCTTATTTCCATTATATTGAAAATTATAATGTCCACTGACTGAGCATTATACATCTGATTTCAATCCTGAGCTACAAAGTTCCTTTATTGCTACATTATACACCTGGCGTTCATAAATTTGGAGCCAATACTTGCCAGTATGATTTAAGATGCTTGCAGGCTGTCCCTAAAAAAAGAGTGTGGTCATCATTGAGATGTTCAGTCACAGAATTTACAGTAGTTTGGGGCCTTACTTTGTATTAATCCAATTTCCTCCTTTCAATAACCATTTATAAATTATTTTTAATAGTTTAAGTATATTTGCTATTAGGTTTTTTTTTTTCTTGTTTCTAGTATATGCTTTGTGTTTTGTATGATGGTAAATTAGCATAAGCTGTCTAAAAATCTAGGTAAACTATAAAAGCATTGAAATAAACTGATATTGCAATTACTTAAAAAACTATTATCAATACAATCAATTCTTAAATCAGGGACTTTGAAATATTTGCTCACACAAAGAAATAAATATTGGAATCTACTTGATCCCCTTGCAAAGAGAGTTGTACAAAATCCAGAGATAATTGAATATGTGTGCTAGTTTTCCATCCAGGCATGTGACATAGATGAATGTTGTCATAATTAGTATTAAAACACTTTGACTAAAATTAACATATGAACCTGATTACAGGTAGTCCTCAACTTACAACCATTTGTTTAATGACCTTCCAAAGTTGCAATGGCACTGAAAAAAGTGACTCATGAGCATTTTTCACAAACAACTATTGCGGCGTCCCCATGGTCACATAATCAAAATTCAGATGCTTGGCAACTGGTTCATATTTATGATGGTTGCAAGAGCCCTGGGTTTACCTTTTACAACTTTCTGACAAGCAAAGTCAACGGGGAAGCCAGATTCACTTAACAACTGTGCTACAGTTTAACAACTGCAATGATTCACTTAATAACTATGGCAAGAAGGGTCATAAATTGGGGTAAAACTCACTTAACTATCTCACCTAGCAACAGAAATTTGGGCTCAATTGTGATTACCTGCACACTGTTATACACACACAAACACACATGCATACACACATACACACACAGATAGTAGAACTGTCTTATATCTACCGGTAGAAACCTCTTGTTGAATTTTTGGCAATTTTGAGTCCTGCTGAGAGCAGAGCTGAGCTGGAATGATCAGCTGTTTTTGATAGCTCATTGCATGGTGATGGCAATGGAGCTGGCAGAGCTACTGTTATTCACTTATTAGTGTCTGTCTGTCTACAATTATACATACATACATACATACATATATACATATACATATACATACACACAGACACATATATATGCCATACACACACACACACACACACACACACACACACACACACACACGTGTGTGTGTGTGTGTGGCATCTGAATTAAATTTATGCCATGAGGAAATATGCTGTTTTCTGTATTTGGCATATTTTACTTACACTTCTACTCGTGGCTTAAAAAGGTTGCTCATTCTGCTAAATCTAAAGGTCCAAATAATGTAACAAACAATTCTCTGAGGCAGTAATGGATTCCTGTACCTGTCAGAGGATTACATTAGATATTTGAAAGCGCTGAAGTTTGTCTTGCCTTTTAATTTCTCACATGCTTAATTTATCTCAGGTAAACTCTTGGTAACTGATGAAGTTCAACAGGACGCTGGACATTTAGAAAGAAATACGATACTACATAATTATATTTTAAGAGTTACATACCTTTTGTCTTATCTACTGTTTCAGAAAAACAGAAGTAGTTCTGTTTAATGTTGCCCAGTGAGTTCTTTCTTTGGTTTGTGGCTGGTAAAGTAGAATTTCCTGTGTCTTTAAAGTGTTCCATTTGATGCATGTGAAATCAGAAGTTCGTTGAAAATCTTTAACTGTGCAAAATAATTAGTTCAAAGCTGCTAAAAGAAAGATATAGAACAATATCTTATGCAAGATAGCAAAATAAAGTTGTCAGAACAGCAAAAAATCCATTCGCTGTTTTTGTAATAAGGATTTTGTTTGTATGCGTGTGTGGGAAAGTGGGACCAAGTAAAGTTATGAATATGCAATAATGAATTTTTTATGTGGAAAGGAAGCTAGTTTTCTTGTAGAATTTCTATTGTTGTATTTTTATTGTGTAAAGATTCCTCTGTCCTTCAACTGATTTAACTCAAAGGAAAGAAGTAGGAGTAATAGGAGCATTGAATGGAAGCTCTTATGAAATGGTGGACTTTTTGTTTTTAAGAAAAATTATTGCTGAGAGTAGACAAACACATAGAACTTTTAAAAATATAGGTTTTATTGAATTCAGAACAATAGCATTTCATGGTGGGAGCAGCTAAATGAATTCAGGGAAAATGAAATGGAAGGTAGGTGTAATTTTTTTAAAAAAGATAGTAGAAACTAATTTGTAAACAGTTTCAACTGGAGTTGGTAGAAAGAGGGCAGTAGAAACAATCCATGTGCACACAAGAAAACTGAACCCGTTATACATATATTTAGGAGATCTTTATCTTTCTTTATCTTTATTTGGATTTATATACCACCCCCTCTCCCTAGGGACTCGGGGTGGTGTACATCAGATAAAAAACATATACGTTGAATCTAAAAAAACAATTAAAATAATTAAACAAGCTGATAAATTTAAAAATTACAATTAAAAAATTAAAAATTACATAAAATTTAAAATAACTAACAAATTAAGATACCCCAGAGGTGTCAGGCCAGGCCGGCTACCTGGAAGAGATGTGTTTTCAACGCACGTCGGAAAGTTCGAGGTCAGTAACGGTCCGAATCTCAGGGGGGAGCTTGTTCCATAAGGAGGGCGCAGCCACGGAGAAGGCCCGAACCCTCGGGGCCATCAGGCGACATCGACCCAACGGTGGTACCCCGAGGAGGCCTGCCCTGTGGGAGTGCACCGGTCCGTTGGAGGCTGAGGATGGCAACAGGCGGTCCCGTAAGTACCCAGGTCCCGAGACATGGAGCGCTTTAAAGGTGAGAACCAACACCTTGATAAGGATAATAAGGATGATAAAGGATGATAAAGATAAGGATACTTTAATGCTAATAAAGATCATAATTAAAACAATGGTCTTTCCAATGCAAATATGTCTCTTAAAACTCAGCTTTGGAAAAAAAGAAAAGAAAAAAAAATAGTGGCCTTTAAATTATGACCCTGGAGATTATTACAGAGTATCATGGGCTGCAAGAAGAATTAAGCATTCAGACTAATTGTTTCTAGAATTCAAATAAAATATTGATATATTGGATTTTAAACATTAATTTTGAACTTTCCCTTTTAGCTAATGGATAAATAGAAAAAATATCAGATTATTTCAAAATATGATTACTGTGGCAAGATTACTATATAAACATAGATGGAAAGATCTGGTACTCCCCACCATGGAGGAATAGTTGGTGAAGATAATGGAATTTGCTGAGATAGACAAACTGACGTCTTTGATTAGACGAACGTCATTTATTGACATTCATCCATGACTTGAAACCACTAATGGACTTTTTGCAGAAAAAATGGTTTTGGTTGACTTATATTTTCGATTACTAGAAAGAATAGATTATAAAAAGGGAAATATGATGCAATCTTAGAGAGAGATTTGATCAGAATTTTATATATAACTACTGAGAAGATTGGAATCTATTTCTTTATATTTTTATGTTTCCTATTCTGTTCTTCTTCTATCTCCCTTTTTCTTTCTTTTTTCATCTTTCACATTTACATGTAGTCCTCAATTTACGACCACAACTGACTCCAAAATTTCTGTTGCTAAGTGAGACATTTGTTAAGTGAATTTTATGACCTTTCTTGTCACAGTTGTTAAGTGAATCACTGTAGGTGTTAAATTAGTAACATGCTGTTAAGTGAATTTGGTTTCTCCATTGACTTTGCTTTTCAGGTTGCAAAAGGTGATCATATGACCATGGGATACTGCAACCCATTGGCAAGGATTTGAATTTTGATCATATGATCATGGGGATGCTGCAAAGGTCATAAGTATGAAAAACTGTCATAAATCACTTTTTTTCAATGCCATTGTAAATTCAAACGGTCATTAAATGAACTGTTGTAAATTGAGGACTATCTGTACTATATCTTTTTAAATATATTTCTTATTCTTGCACATCATGATGATGATGATGTTATCCATCCATTCAACTCTTGGCGATTTTATGGATCAAGTTTTTCCACATCTTCTGATATTGCACTACTTTTGCACATCTTATATATGTAAAGTCTTTTAATAAAAACTGTTTTAAAAAAGAAAATATGAATGTGTTCAGAGAAACAAGAATGGATAAGACAATAGATAACATAGGTGGAGGAGATCAGAAAAGAAATTACAGGATTTGCAAAAGCTACAGTTTATTACTGTAGATAGGTTGAAAGGATGAACATTTATTTATGCAGTTACTAAAAATCAGACCAGTTGAATGCCCCTAAGTTAGTTATGATTTATTTAAATAGAGACACATATATGAAAAAAAATCTTCAATATATGAATCAAGTACTAAGCAATGACATCGGAAAAAGCACCCTATTTTAGGAAAGCATTTATTTTTACTGAAACTATTCCACCAAGGAAGTTTTTGTGATGGCTTAAATTATGTTTTAATCTTCTGCAAAAGAGAAACATACTTTATAACAATTATTCTTAAATAAGATATAAATAAGAAATCAAGGCCAATAGCTTTTTGAAGAGGTTTTTGTAATAAGCTAATGTTAATTAACATATGATTTATTAAATTGACTTCCAAGCTACTAATGTAGAAAATGTATTTTTTCAAGCTGCAATTACATTATATCTTTGCTGTGATTCTAAAGAAAAATGAGCATATTATCTGCAAGCAAAATAATTACATCATTTTCTGCTTTTTTATTAAAAACTTAAATATTCTTGCTAATGTTTTATGCTAATGTTCTATAATGAGAATGAACAAAGTGGTTGGACATATTGTTTGATAAACCCATTATATTTTTAAAAAAATAATCATTATTTGATGCTAAATGTGTGTGTTTATAATATTTACATCCCACCTTTTTGCCAAGATCCCAGATGGCATATGGGGCTCCTTCCAATTTCTCCTACAAAAATATAATGTAAAATGTTGGGTTGAGAGAGAGTGGTTGGCTCTTAGTCAGCCCACAAGCATTCATGATAAAAGGTGGAGTGCTTAATTATCAAAATAAGGTTATTTTTACCTTCTGCAGTACGAAACATTTTAAAATTACCTAAGCACAGCAGTGAGTATAGCATTTAATAATCTTCTTATTCAATCAGCTCTGTTTCTAAAAAATAAATCAAGAATGATAATAATTATACAATTACTTCAAAATGTATTTTATTTATTTGTAAACAATTTAATGGATTTTTTAAAAGATCTATTGAAACCACATAAAGAGTGCTTTTAAAAATGAATAACATTCTAACAGTTATAATTGTAGTTTTAATAGTTATGTAATGTGAATTTTGTTCAAATGGGTATATATTTATTTCTAATACACTTATATAACTACTTTTAACCTATTTTGTATAAATAGATGCCATATTTCTTCATGCCTGTCATTGTGCAATCAATGTTTAAAAAAGATTTAAAATTAAAAACCTTTATTTAAGAATAAGCAGGTAAGTTAATGTCTTTTGAGGATTTAGAAGTCACATTTGTTTCGAAGTACTGGGAATTTATGTTCTTATTATTTATTTATTTATTTATTTTACAAAATGTATATACTGCCCCACTCCCGAAGGACTCGGGGCAGTGTACAGCCAATCTAAAAACCGAACATATAAAAGTTAAAATACAATTAAGAACAAATTAAATCAATGGCCAGAAAC
>JANHFJ010004254.1:72322-82822 GCA_032468195.1 Cerberus rynchops | reverse complement strand
CTTTATTATGTTCTTCCTGTAATACAGGAATCTCCCCAGTTTGGCTGCACACTCCTGGGAACAATTAGATAAGGCTCCAAGGAACTTGGGGTGTGAGTCCAGGCTAACTCCACACTTGAGTCCTCCTCCCTGCCAGGCTGGGTACCTCCCAATATATATATATATAATTAAACCCATTTTTATATGTTATGATTTGTAGCTCAAAAAAAAAAAAACCCTGAAGGTCACTGGAAAAAAATGTACAGGTATATGTATATATACATGTACATTGTATATTATGGGGAAATGTTCAGAAAATAATGATTTTTTTCCTCAGGAGAAATGTTTTTTAAAAGTGTACACATTCAGATAAACACATAGATAATGTTTACTTGGCCTCTGAATCCTCAGTCAAGAAGTGAACCCCAAGAAGTCCAAGACTGGACAAGCATGAATGATATCAACACAGAAACAATGCTAAGTAGACCACCCCCTTCTACCTGTCTGTCCCCAACACTGTTAAATCAGGACAACTGAAAAACATCCTTCTAGGAACTTTCCATCATTAAAATTAATTAAATTAATTAAATCCCATATACAGTTAAATTCAGGTTGGCAATATCGGTCTGAAGTTTGATCATCCCAGAAAGGATGTGCAGAAAATCTTTATCCAGGCACCGATGATCATTACGTTTTGTGCATTCCACTATCCATAAAGCTAAAATATAATCTTCAACAGTGCTGGGTGGATTGTCCCAGTTGTTGCTTTTGACACATGATTTTCTTTTATTTTTTGCTCCATCTGGTCAATGTAGCAGCAGCTGCAAACATTATCTGGGGTCAGTAGTTAAGTATAGACAGCTGTGTTTTACAGGACTTGCCCTTATAAATAATTGAATAACTCACTCCCTCTGTCCTATGCTGAGTAGAGCAGGGAGGTAGAGGAAAATAAGCCAACTGAGCTGTAAAATAGTATAACATTGTTTTCAGACCCATTTGGATAACAGGCCTATGAACTCTTTTTATTATTATGAAAAAGAGGGGGGAAGCATTGCTATCAGTCAGAGCACTGGGCACCAGCCCAAAGGTTACCAAAGAGACATCAGCTTGTTCCAATCAAAAACACAACTGTGTAAAAGGCAACTTCATACCACTAGTACAACTCTTGGACTGGCTCGGGATCAAGCAGCCTGATTAAGAGCTTTTAAGGCAGAACGTTGTTGCCAGCTGTATGACCCCCTGCTCAGAAATGGCCATTCTGAGAGTCGAGCACACAACCTGGAATATGTGGAAGCTTTATGGATGACTCCCTCATGAGTGATACTCATAATCCAGATAAAATTCAGTTTTCCTGGAAAAAGATGAAAGAAAACGATGATGCATGGTCCAGTTTAGTGGGCTCTTGTGTTGATTCGCAGAGTTTTAAAAGAATTTGAGTGATGCACATTCCAAAGAAGATATTGAACAAGGGGTCAGAGTAACCATGGTAAGAAAGAAGGTTTGATTGCAACTTGTACCTCCCCACCACCACCACAAAATGGGCTACTGTGGAGCCATAACTATAGAAAGAAACAGATTTTCATCAGTAGCACACCAAAAGAGACTTTAAACACCTTCTCTGCATGTTTACTTTGCCTGCTGCTTATAATATATTTAAAACCCAAATTAGGGATTTAAAAGAAAAACAGGGGACATTAACCTTCATTAATAGAGCAGACTCAGAAATGGTTTACCTAAGGTGGAACATTCAGGACTAAAAGAGGGCCAGGCCATTGACAACCTGCTGAGCTGGTTAATTAATTTGTGATATTTTTTGCTGGTTTCCAGCATTTTTGCCCAGTTTCTAGTTCTGTTTAATGTCTGCCATGTTCATTTAATGATAGTGATGAAAAATGTCAGAAAAACACTTTTGGTCAAGTGGCTGCCTTGTTTTATGACTTATCTGGTCCCAATTACAGTTAGGAGTCTCTGTACTCTGCTCTTCCATTTTTTAGTTCTATATAATCCCATCACAGCAAATGAGGCCTAGTCTACTGCTACAACACGGAGATTTGAATAATCTCTTTACAGATAGTGGAACTCTTTCAATATATCCTTCATTTCTTCAAAAAGCTCTTTGTTTCCACTGGTGACATTAGCTGCCTCCTCCATATACTTCCTTATTCAGTAAAATTCACACCCAAAGGAAATTCACTCAGTGGATTTCTTCTCGTTTCTTCAATTGAGGATTAACATTTTCACACACGTACACACAGAGACACTGTGTGACTTTTTGTTGAAGTATCAAAGTTCCTTACATTAAAGATATGTGTTCTATAATATGCAAATAGAAAAAAAAACAATAAATCAAATACTAATAAATAATTATTAGGGCAGCTGGCAAAAGATAAAGAGGGGAAATCCACAATTACATTTCTACTTTTCTTTTGTTAAATCTACTTTGGTGCCTGAAGGAAGGGAGGGAAGAAACCATAACCCAATGGACTAGTTGCAAAATGAGGAAATATAATTAAAGAATAAAGTTAAAAAGAAAGGATGGGGTTTTTTTCCAACGCTTCATGGAGAAAATTCTGTTCTCACTTGTTATCCAGTACTATCTGTCCTAAGTCAGTCATGACTCTGTTTTCCATGCTGCTGGAGACAAAGCTAAGTATTAATACAGGTCTTTAATTTTAATTTTCCATTTTCCTTTTTCTGACTCTTAAGAATAGGTGTCTTTCTCTGCCATGTGAAATCTCTCTCTCTCTCTCTCGTTCTCTCTCTCTCTCTCTCTCTCTCTCTCTCTCACACACACACACACACACACACACACACACATACACACACACATACACACAAATCACTTTCCTGATTCGCAACTACTTCTAAAAACAACTTTGATCTTACTTTTGCTCTTCCATGTGTGAGTCCTGTGAATGCGAGTGGTCCCACCACTTCACTTTCTTCTCTCTTTTTTTCTTTTTCTTCTTTAACTTTTACCCCCATTTCCCTCCTTTTTACTTCAATGGACTCAAATTTTATTTTTATTTCTTTTATTGATTATAAATCCATGAACTTTTATGTTGCCTCAAGAATTCCTTCCAGAGGTGAAATTCAACCAGTTGTAGCCTATTCGCTAGAACCGGTAGTAAATTTTCTAAGTAGTTCGGAGAACCGGTTGTTAGAAGAAATCTCCTTTTTTTTCCCCACTTTACAGGCTTAATCCAGCCACGCCCACCAGGCCCACCAAACTGGTAGTAAAAAAATGGAATTTCACCATTGATTCCCGCTCTGAGTTCAACACTGCTATATATTGAACCTATTAGGGATTTCTCCCTTATATTTTCCTAAATCTACTTACCTAAGCCTAAAAAACAGAAGTCACCTGGTAAACCAGAAGATATTTCTCAAGGGGCAGGAATTGCATAAAAAATGTATCATTACTCATTTGTGGATGTAATGTAGTGGGTAGAATAAGAAGAGGCAGATCAACAATGAATCACTAATGCTTTATTAAAGGCTCTGATCAACTAACAAGGGGCTGCGAAAGGCACTGGGAAAGCATTAGGTAATGCAGGAGCTCTGCGCATGCGCGGACACAACAGTGGTCATATCCTAAAGTGAATGTTTTGGAGACCTCCACATCATCATATTGACAGTCACTGCTTAAAAAATTGATTTCTGGCTCTTGATATGAAAGAGGGATACCAACCAGGATGAGATGAAGCAGAAGGATAATAGGGTACTTGAAGGCCTCAGCTGACTCTTCTAGTGGACCCAGCTTGATTTTATAGAGGAAAACACAGCAATAAAGAGCTACTTCACACATTCTTGTTGTCTGAATTTCTACAAGAAATGACCATGATTGGAGAGTGTGATTTCCTAGGGTATACATCTAACCAAAAGGTTATTATCTGCACAAAAGCATAAGATTTTTGCAGTGAAGTAGCAACATTTGGAAATTTAGAACTTTTTTTTAGAATTTGCTTTGTTCGATCGCTTTCATTTTTTTCTACCCTTTCCTCTTGTTTTTTGGTTAGTTTCAACTCCCTTCTTTTAGCGTTTTTCTAAAGGTAGAGTTATAGTTTTAAGTATCCATTTATTATTGCATGAACACTTGTAAGAGAAATAAAAAGTAGATGGAGTAAGATAAATATTTGCTCCTATTTTTCCACTTCATTTGCAGCACAATGATATGTATAACAACTTAGAAATGAATCCCTAAAGGAAGAGGTTGTTCAAAAATAGTCACAGTTGTGTCCTTTAAGACTGCATCATGACATCTCAACTTTTTTCTTTTTCACAACCAATTCCACTTGAAGAAGCTTCTGAGAGCTTTCCAATGGTCATACCCCCCCAGATACGGTGAGGTCAAAATTGGCAATGGTTCTGATGATATTATCCATTCAGTCATGTGTGACTCTTGGCAATTCTATAGGCCAGATCTCTCCATATCTTCCAATCTTGCACCATTTCTTTGAGTTGTCTATGTTTTGGCTGATGCCAGCTTCGATAGTGTCCTGCCATTGTGTTCTTTGGTGGCCTGGTTTCCTTTTACCGCTAACTCTTCCAAACACTATTGCTTTCTCCAGTGAATTCCCCCACATGACATGGCCAAAATAAGTGAGATGCAGTTTTGTGATTTTTCTTTCCAGTGACATCTCTGGTGTTATGCATTCCAGCACTTGCTTGTTGGTGAATTAATTTACTGTCACTTATATTTATATTTCTCTAACATGAATTTAACGAATACAATCTTTCTCAGGTCAGTTAGCAAACACCCCTCTTACCTTAAAAGTAACAACATTGTATAATAACAACCTCTGGAGACTTTAGCCAAAGCTTTCAGGGATAACCCTGAGGTCTCCTATTGGGCAACTCTGATGTGAATTAATAGAATATCAACATTTGGCCTGACTGGGTCAAAATATTTCCCAAGGCATAAGTTCCCAAGACATAAAGTTTAACAAAGTAGAGAGATGAAAAGTTTGAAGTATTTGAAAAGTGTATTGCTGGCAGGTAAAATAGCAATGTAGGAGTTTCAATGAGTACATAACACTTAAGACATATATTAATATTAAAAACAAAATGACCACAGATATAGAGGGAACACTGGCAATAGATAACCACATAGAATCATAGGGCTGAAAGAAATCTCAGAGATCTTATGTTCAAGCACAACCACAACTATTTCATTAAAACACATTTTAATGCAATACTCCTGGTTGTACTCCTGGGAATGCATCTGTTTTCTCAGGTACTAGCTGTAGTAGTCCAAATATCAACAAAACAGAGTTGGAAGAAAACATAATTAATGTGCTGTGTGGGCAAGGACGCTGCTACCATTCCGCCTCCAACCGTATGAAAAGCTATTGTTTGTACAAAGAGTTTTTGTTCTCTGTTATTTCAACACAACCTTTTGATCCTTGAAAGAGCAGAAGTATAAAAGCTTCCAGGATTAAAAAAAAAAAAACATTTAGGTTAGGTAATAGCCAGAGTCAGTGGAACAACCTGAAAGCCGCTTGTTCAAAATGCCTAAGTGAAACCTGCTTCTAGAAGTCACGAAATGAAGAATTGTCTAGTTTCAATCTCCCCGCACAACTTTTTTCAGAACTCAGATTAAAAAGAAACCATTTCTAGAAAATCAGTAGAAGTATACATCCACAATAACATCTCTATTCCATGGAAATTAAAAGCCAGTATTAAAGAAAATGGGCCTTTTGGCTTTTTTTGTTTAACAACTATGTTTTAAACCTACAGTACTTCCCTCCCAAGCCATAACTATGCGCTAGGTTCTACTTTTAATTGTAAGTTGTATGAGAGGTAACATATTGAGCATAAAATGTGCCTTTCTAAGGCTTGAGCTGATTATCAAGGGAAGTTTCATTGCAGATAAAAGTATTCCCTTTTTAAGAATACATCTGGAAAAATGCCATGGTTAGAATGGTATGGCATTATCTCCTATTTTAAGCAACGGATATTTCAACACAACTACACATACTTCAAATCCTTTGAAGCCATTCTTTCAATGTCCTGCAATCATATAGAAAGAACCATCAGTCAACTAACCCTCTCCCAGTCAGCACCTGTGGGCATTCCCTTGAATGGAAAAAAATGCAGAAAAATTGCCCAAATGTAGGAAGCTGAGAATCTGGTGCAAGGGTTCTATAGTCCAGAAGAGAAGGGGAGAACTAAGGGTCAGAAACGGAACATTGGTAGAATGTCTATGAAGATTCTCAATCATCCAGGTCATGGTTGTCCCAAAGGTGCTTTTTCAAAAGGCAGTTTGGACCTTCTTGGTTTTTTTTCCTTGAAAGCATTTCTCATCCAAGAAGCTTCTTCACTTGAACTGAAGAATATGAACTGAAGAGACTTCCTGGATCAGAAACAAAACATTTTCAAGGGGAAAAAAAAAATCAAGAAATTCCTGTTGACTTTTGAAAAAGCACCTGTGCAACATTGGTAGGACTTTTAACCAATGAAAAAACTGCTAGGCCTCAACCCTCAGAGAATACCAGCAACTTGTTGGGCAACATGATTGCCCAAGAACACAAGGGAACGATGCCAAAGTCACATGCGGACATCACATCAATTCCTCTTTCATCAATCAGACTGGCATTCATTTGGTTTAATGCTCAACAGATTGTATAAACACGGTCACTTTTGGTTTATTCAGAAAACCAAATGAAAGATAGCTTCATGTGATGTGGGAATCCAACCTCTCTGATTCTTTACCAAATCCCTTCTTACATCAAGCTCACAACAGCCATTTTCCATATTGAGATCCATATTTCATTCTTCAGAAACATGCATGTCAGGCCATCACACAAGAAAGATTGCCAAATGAAAGAGCTACCTTTATCCACAAAGGGAACAGCAAATATCTTCCTAAACCTGCCCTTTGTACTATGCCTCAGAGCACAAAGGTCACTCTGGATTTACTTATTTCAATGATATGTCAAAGCAATCTGATTTACTTAGCTAATGCTTTATTAATACTTAGCCAATCCTTGTTCTGTTTGACTATTGGGAAAAAGGCAACTTCTCTGTGAGAGAAGCAAGACCATAAGATGAAAGAAAATGGATCTCTATCCTAAAATCCAACACTTAATAGTAAACTGGTAATTTGCCAAAAATGTGACAGGCTGGGCAACTCAGGTGATACTTCCATGCTGTGCAATTGGTTGAAGTTTCATCCATGTAAGCCAGAAGGAAGCAATTGTGTTCAATCTGCCATCTGTCAAATCCAAAGTATGTGATACAGAGATCACTCCAGAATGAACCTAGAGATTTAATGGACTTGTCACTGAGCCAATACACCAGCAACACTCAAAGAGGGATGCCAAGGCAGAATTTAAAATGTGGACCATACCAGGTCTATGGCTGTGCAGGCTCCAGTTATAAAAGTTACAAATATCCATTTTTTTGGAGTTTACTTTAAAATACTATGATTCATGTGACTACCAGAGCAGAGTGTCATAAGCCAGGTTTGAAAAGAGGACATTTTGTACTGGTCTTGTTCTTGGGACTTAATAGTTTGAAACATGTTCATACTGCATAAGCAAATGCACAGAAGAACACAAGCACACACATACACATTGAAACTACAGAAGAAAAAAAATCTGTGGTTTTTGATTATTCTTTTTTCTTTTGCTCAGTATCTCAGGTTTTGTGTTGCCTGGTCAATCAGAAGTTCCTCTTGAGTTTGGAGTAGGTTGTGGGGGGAAGTGGGGTGGCATTGTGAAAGTATAATTATTACAGTTGCTGGGCACAAGGTAGTGAAAGTCAGTACCCCCTTCCAGTAAGATTTAAAGTTGGAAATCAAGAAGAGAAACTAAAGGAGAGGTGCAAGCAGAAAGAGATGGAAGCTTAAGTCAACATTAACTTAAATACATGCCAATCCAGAGCAGGAATCAAGGAGTTAAAATGAATATTCAGAAGGATACAGAAAAGGATAGTAAATTTCATTGACACCCAAGGAGAATATTATCAGATAAAGCATCTCTCATCATTCTTTCAGGAAATTTTACTTGCCATCAGATTTGAGAGGCAGTTCAAAACAAAACAAAACAATTGCACATTCATTTTGTCAGTATTGGCAATGTTTTATAGTGGAGGATATTAGATCCTAAAATACGCCCATTTCCCTTGATTGTAATTTGTACCACAAGGTTTTCTCAGGCAGCTTGGTTGTGTGATACTGCATGCCTACGTGAGGCTGAATAAAGCCCAGTGTTGTGATGACTCAAAAGCTTTCAAACAAACTCCGGCTGTTTAATATTTTGATTATTCTTTTTGCTTAAGGCCAACATTCATGAGCAAATTAGTGTGGCATGTAGACAAGGTGGGTAATTACCTTTAAGATTAGATTGTTAGATTTCAGATGGGTCTGAGAACAGCAACCAGTGCAATTGATATTGAACTAAAATTCTCTGTCTTGATGTCCTGGTAGAAGTTAAATTAAGGATGCGACAATTGGACCTTCACTGTTGAAAGGCAAGGTCTCTTCACATTCCAGAAAGTCTTACTCCACACCTCTTCACTAGAAATTATGTTAGCCATTCGTTTAATGTTCATTTCATTTTCAAGGGCTTTGTTCTACCAAGTGGAGTTACTTCTTTAAAGGTTGCGTCTTTAAAAAGCTTCAAACGAAGCATTTTAGTCTTCTTGGGAAAATAATGCAAGTTAAAATCCATTACTTAATAAAAGCATGTGTTTTTATGTGACTGAGGTTTCTGTGGCTTAAAAAAAAAAATCATCTTAGAGTGCCGGAATAAACTCCATCTTCTCAAGAAGGTGCTGTCCAATGGGTTCCTTCTGTTTCAAAATGGAAATGATACCCAGCAATGGCTTTCACAAGTCATGATATTGTCAAAATGATGTGTCAAGCCCACCTTAATACCTCTGGATTTATCATGCTTTCAAAAGAAGTCTCATTAGAAAGAACAGACTTGTTTCCTCTCCGTGTCTTATATATCTGCCACAGCATGCTTCTTCATGTTGTCTGAATATCATTCCAAAATCTTCATATTTTAAATAATCAAACAACATTGTAAAAAGATCTAAGACTGTACTATGTTGCCTGTTTTTCTATAGGCAGCACTGAAGAGTAAGGTGCGTAGCATAAATAAGCTTCTATATCACTATACCGGCAACTTTTGACTAAGCCAAAAGTTTAGTTTTTATTTATGCTCTGGATATTGTTTTAATTGTTATGAGAAGTCTTAGGTGAGATGGGCAGCTTTACAAATCAAATGAATAAAATTAGAAAATAAGAAATGAATATTCAATTTACCTTCAGAGAGGTAAAATATATTTTATAGTGCAAGTTGGGTAATATTTATTTATTTATTTATTTATTTATTTATTTATTTATTTATTTATTTATTTATTTATTTATTGGCCTTCCACCTTACCATTGGATAACCTTGAGTGGCTTACAGTAGCATATACAGTTAAAACATAAAAAGTTAAAATCAGACATTAAAAACAAGAATGCATGGGGAGTGGGGGATCTGTTATTACTCAATCAACCACCTGTACCCCCTCTGGCCCAAAGCTGACTGAAAGAGCCATGTCTTTAGGCCATTACGAAAAGGGTTGGGCAACAGCAGAGAAGGCCCTCCTCCTGGACTCCACCAGCCAGAATAATTGGGTTGACAGGATCCATAACATAGCTCCTCTGCTGGCACGAGTGGTATGGGCTGATCCCAGTGGGATGATACGGTCCCTCAAGAAACCTGGACTTATGCCATATGATTTGATTTGATTCTTGGGCTACAAACTGAAAGATCATGAATTCTATTTCTCCTCAGTTTTTAAAGTTAGTTTGACTTGGTCAGATACTGTCTCTCAGTTCAATATACCTCACAGGATTCTTGTGAGGAAAATAGAAGACAGAGAACTTTGAGTTAACCAAAATTAATCAAGAGATAAAAAATATAGGTAGTCTTCAATTTATGATCATTCATTTAACAACAGTTCAAAGTTATTAGGCACTGAAAAAAAAAAAAAAAGATTTAGGACCCATCCTGAAAGTTACTGCCAGACTGTTGCAATACCACCACAGTCCTGTGATTGTGATTCTGGCACTTGGCAACCAGCTCTAATTACAATGGTTGCAGCAATTGTAATGATTGGGAGCATCCAGCAATTGCGTGATTGTGATTTGTGACTTTCCCAGTTGGCTTCTGATTAGCAAAACAACGGGGAAACTGGCAAAGAAAGTTGCAAAACATAATCGTCATACAATGCTTCACTTAACAACTGTGAGGGGAGAAAAGGTTACAAAATTGGGTGCAGCCAATTTTAAATTATTCCTATAACTACGTTCAAAATATAAATGTTTTGTCAGATAACCCAGATTGTTAGGGGTAATATGCTGACTCTGGAAACCGCTTAGAGAGGGTGGTAAAGCATTACAAATGGTATATAAGTCTCAGTGCTATTGCTTAGAACTAGTTCTAGATGATAGCAAATAAGCTTGAAATAGATCTATACCGGCCTCCCTGAATTTTTAAAATACCAGCAGTAAAAACATTT
>JANHFJ010004254.1:14911-30421 GCA_032468195.1 Cerberus rynchops | reverse complement strand
CAAAAAAGTGTGTCTTATAGTCCAAAAAATACAGTATTGAGTGTTTGTTTCAAAATGATCAACACTGAAGATATCAGCCTCACCTTTGTTAAGAGTGTGCCTTAATAAAAGCCTGTATACTGAAAAACATTTGCCTCAGCAGTCATTGGGTCTTATTTTTTTTCCCCCATCCTCATGGAAATTCAGTTTTTGGAGATCATGCTAAACCAATAGGTGTACTGAAAATTTTCAGCAACAAATCAAATTCACATAAGATATCTTCACGTTCTGTTGAAGAAGACTCTTGAGAGTCCCTTGAACTGCAAGGAGATCAAATCAACCAGTCACCCCTGACTGTTCTTTGGAAGGACAGATATTGAAGCTGAAGCTCAAATACTTTGGCCACCTAATGAAAAGAGAGGACTCATCGAAAAAGGCCATTAATGTTGGGAAAGATTGAAAGCAAAGGAGGCAGGGACAGCAAAGGATAAGATGATTAGATAGTGGCATCAATGCAGTGGGCATGGGTTTACAGTTGAGGACTGGAGCACTTAGCATTGTGGGGATCCATACAGTCACAGAGAGTTGGGCACAACTTACCAACAGAACAACGAACTCATGTACAGTTGGGGCCCTGCTGTATAAGTAGGAAGGTCTGATTGAAGTAATTGAAACGAGTTGTGTAGCATCTCTTACAAAGTTAAAATTACAGCAATAGCACAGTTGTAAATGTACAATAAGATTGCTCTGCCCTGTAATACGCCAAACAAAACATACATGATTATTAAAAGGCAAAAAACAGCCTGGATAAAGGACTAGGAATATAATACACATGTGCCAAAGATTATCTACTGGAATAGATTTGTGAGGTGAGCCAAAACAGATTCTGACACATGACCAAAATTAGTGCTGAGCAGATGCAGCTCTTTCCAGCCAAAGATGTACATAATAAAAATATTTATTTGTAAAAGATATATCTAAAAGTAACTTATTTCATGTACAAAAACGTTTTCAGGTAACTGGGTTACAGAAAAAGAAATTGATGCTGAGGAACTTGGGGGACAATTTTAAATTCTGCATCATGGAAAATTTATATTTAAAAGGTGGCCTTTAAGGAAATAAATTATAAATGGGGATGAAGGTGCCTCACTAAAATAGGTAATTCACTGAATGTTTGAAAATGCATTCTTTCTGATTTGTCATTGGAAATGTTGAGATTCAAAGGGACCGAGAAAGAGATAGTAGGGTCGGTAAGAAAACTCCTGCCGACAAATGCTTTGTTCATGCTTTCAGGCCTTCTCCAAATTAGTTGCTTTTTACAAAATTCAGATGACACATTTTATAAAGAGCAGTTTGCAGTCATGGGCATTTAGGCCTTCTGTCTGTCCTTAGGCCCTTAAGGAACATGTTCTATCAGCTTGATTAAACAGACTGAATATTTATATGCTAAATAAAGGCTGCTGTAATCAGACTATGATTAGACATTTATGTGGTTCTGTGGGCTGTGAAGTATAACCATCATATAAAGAGATAAATGTGGCTTCCACTCGAATTTGGCTGGAAAATGAATGCGCTCTTGTGTTGCTGGCATCCATTTGACTTGCAGCATCCAAACCTCCAGTCTAAGTCCAGATATCCCAAGGAAATTTGGATGCCTGTCTAGAGAATTCTTCATTCCTTGGTCCTATTTCTCTCTTTAAAGAGACCATTGTTTCTTTGCTAGTGTAGGGAGGAAATTTGCCTTCAAAATTGTATGATGATGGCTGAAGGAGGACACACAGCTGCAACCGAATTTCCAAAGCCTTGGGGTAGCTTTTACAAATTAGCTACCCTTGTCTATCCAGATATTAATTTGCCATGTTTTCCCCTTGAGGGTTTGGACAGGGCTGACTTGTTTTGTGGTTAATTTTCTCTGTGATTGCTTGTCTTTTAAGATTAGGGCTACACTTTTAAAAGTTACTAGAGCTTCTCAGGTTTGTGGCCTGTCAGGGGAAGGCTAATACAACTACTTCTATGCTTCCCCATCACCTAGCAATTTCCAGGAAGCTTGTTCCACACAGTCAAAATTGCCAAAATGGGAAAATCTCAACCAAATATAGAAGGTCTGGACAGTGCATGGTCACCTACCACTCCCCAGTTCCTGTCTGTGTTTTATATAGATATATATCTGCAGCTGCCAGAGTTGCACAGTGTGAATAAGAAGTAATTGTTTTTATTTTTGACTGGAATCAAAAGCAGCCTTACCACAAGGACAATTTTTAATTATTTTTCAAAAAGCTACAGAGAAATTTTTGAAATGCTCCTTAGTCATCCAGCAAATGACCACCCTTAGACTTCTGGGGATTTCCACTTTCCATTCTCTTTCAGACTCATTCCTGTTTTCTATTATATTGTCATTTTGCAGGCATGGGTTGTATCCTACAATAGAATAGAACGTTGCTGCAATAGCAAGACCGTTGATTGATTGATTAATTGATTGGTTTTCTTTGACACATTATTACTGTCATAGGCTGTACAATAGAATACAATGTTACTTCAATAGCAAGATGATTGGTTGGTTGATTTCCTTTAACTATCAGGACCAGATGAAAGACTTGGGCACTTGTGAAAATTATCGGCCCCTCTGATAAGTCACAGATCAGCATATAGTCTCAAGTTCTGTTTTGTGGCCCTCAGACATTTCCTGATTAGGACCAGTGGTGAAATTAAGCCGGATCGCACCACATCACCCGAACCGATAGTAGAGATTTGAAATTGGCCCTGCCCATCCGCCCCTGCCCTTATCCTTCCTTATACGAGCTTCATTTTTTTTTCTTACTTACCTTAATCAGCTGTTTGGCATGTCTACAGAGACTTCCTGATGATCCCCGCTGCCTCTGGTGCCTCTAAAAGAGGTTTAAAGAACCGTGCTGCAGCGCATTTGGTGTGCATGTGCGCGCACAGAACTGGTAGCAAAACCAGTCAGATTCCACCCCTGATTAGGACTGATGAATTGGTGGCATACTTCCTGTTTGAAATGGAAAACAAGCAACAAAAAAATGTAGTGTTTTGTATATTAGGATCGTTGCATTTAAAAATCAATATACAATTGGTTCCAATCCTGTTGATCATTACAAAAGCTCTAAACATTCGTTTCATTTATGGGCAATGGGTTAAAGTTGATTGGACTTCTCACTTGGAGGAGTGTAAAATAAATTTGGATGTATTCATTGTTTTTTAATTATATTGAGTTTCTTTGCTGTTTGTGCATCACCCACAGAGTTAAAATTATTCAGTTGGGCAGCCATATAAACTTAAGACAATAAATAACAAAGTACACCATCCAAATCCCCACTGAAAAATCCAGAATTTCACAGAGGTGTGATACAGGATCATCTTTCTTGTGGCCCTCAAACTCTTAAAAATTCCTGACACAGTTCTTAAGGACTAAAAGTGTTCTTTTCTTCTATTGATCCACTTTCATTAAATCTGAGATTTCTAATAAATAATATTTAAAAAAAATTATAAATGGGTAGAACTTTATTGTGACTAAAATCCAGTAAAACAGACACACAAAAAACATACGGAGAAATAATTTAAAAAAAAAAAACCCAAGCAACAGCAGGAACTTGGTTTTTAGGAAGCATCTAAATTTTAGCTTTCATCATGTCATTAACCAACCTTTGTGATGGTCTTGTTTTTTTGATGTGGAGCACATTTCTATAGAATTTAGAAAAATCCAGAAAGGTGGAAGATATGACCCACAAAGTTATACCCAGGTTAAGCAGCCAATTCTATGGCAAATGTGCTGCACATCAGAAGAACGAGAACATCACAAAGGTTGGTTAATGGGCTAAATCTATAGCACAGACACCCAAGAATGCCAGTGATGTTCAGTTTACAGTCAAGGTTTTCTTGATGAAGTTGGCCTCAGAATATCTAAGCTGCCTAACGAATGTTGGCATTTGGCTTAACTTGCTTGCTAGAGTGCCAGAACTAAGTCTGTCATTACTGTTTTTGTAAGGCTACATAAATGTAAACTAAAATGTGTTTATCTGAAATTGCATTGCCCCGTGACAAAATGAAAGTTACATTTGTTTTAGTTGTATTTTTCCCCAACTGCCGAATTAAATGAAAAACGGAGCAGAAATTCTGAGTCATCAGGAAAAGCCAACTAGCAGAGCCAAAATTTCACTGTTGGATCCCTTTTTAAAAAGACTCTTCAGCAATAGCAACAATTGCTAATTGGAAAATCTAGCAGAAGAAAAGTGTTCCCAACCCAAAGAAGAGAAACCGCTTTCTGACAAATTCCACTCTAAACCTGGAACAAGAAAATACTTATCCTTTTTATAAAGCCATAGGTGAGGATTTAGGTGAGCTGTAATGATGTTTGGCTGGTTTCTGGGAGGAGGATATTTTTTAAACCCTGTTTTATGGAATGTTGTGAACCTCCTAGAATCATTGTGTTAAATAGATGGTCATACAATTTAAATAAATAAGTAAATAATTCCAGACCTCCCCACCTTAATTCATGTATGAAATAACTTTGTATGACTGACTCTATGTTCCTTTCAAGCAATTGCTTCTAAATCAGAACTCATGAACCATACATTAAAGGTAATCATCAACTTACGATCACAATTGAGCCCAAAATGTCTATTGTTAAGTGAGACATTTGTTAAATCTCATTTTGAGTTTTGCCCCATTTTACAACCTTTCTTGCCACAGTTGTTAAGTGAATCACTGCAGTTGATAAATTAGTGACCCAGTTGTTAAGTGAATCTGACTTCCCCATTGACTTTGCTTGTCTGAAAGCCCCAAAAGGTGATCACATGACCGTGGGACAAAGCAACGGTCATAAGTATGAACCAATTGCCAAGCATTTGAATTTTGATCGTATGATCATGGGGATGCTGCATAAGTCGTAACTGTGAAAAATGGTCCTAAGTAACTTTTTTAAAGTGCTGTTGTAACTTTGAACTGTCATTAAACGAACTGTTGTAAGTTGAGGACTACCTGTTTAAGACCCTCGGATGGATGGATGGATATCAATTTTTTTTAAATATAATTTTTATTGAATAATTTTAATGAACTAAAAACAAAACAAGTAATAGAAAAGAAACAAAGAAAATAAGATAAATAGTAAGTAAAAAAAACATTGAAAAAGGAACAGAAGTGAAAAAGAGGAAGAAAGGAAAAAAAGGAATATAAACAAGCATCTTCCAATCTTTTTGAAAATGGTTATGATTGCATTTAATTTTCTCCTCTCTCTAAAGTTAAATCATAATTTCCTTCACACCATAAACTACCCCTTCCAATCTTCAAAGCTATAAATCACAAAATCATTTATGTCTTTTTATTTAAGCAAAAAGTCCATAATGGGTTTCTATTCACTGACAAATTGATGTTTATCAAAGAGATTAATTTTGCCATCTCTGTTATTTCTGTCATCTTCACCTAGTGGTTGCCTACTGGTAAAGATTCTCACCTCCTATTCAGAAGGCTGAGAGCTCAATCCTAGGTAGCAACAGATGTTTCTCTCCTAGGGCACAAAAAAAAAAGTCTGCTGTGAACTCTGTGTGGCATCGGGAAAGGCATCTGGCCAGTAAATGCTCAGCTCTATCCAGTCGGTCTGATTTTACCCCAAATTAAGGGATTGCATGATCATAAAAATTAGTTTTTTATTGTTTCTTCCTTGTAAAATATTTCTTGTACTAAGACCCATAATGGCATTTTCAGGCACAGTCTGGGTTTATATCTGTTCCATATTCTAATGTATATGATCCCAAAAATTTAAATTAACCTTGTTTGTATGTTAATTCATTAGATTTTTATCCTGCCATTGTTAATTTACAAATAACTCAAGGCAATGAACATACATAATACTCTTTCTTCTGCCTATTTTTTCCACAACAACCCTGTGTGATAAGTTGGGTTATAATAAAGTGGTTGGTCTGAAGTCAATTACCAGCTTTCATGTCTAAGACAGGACTAGAATTCACCATGTCCTGGTTTCCAACTCCAATTCTAAAATTCTCTTATTTCTCAGTAATACCCATTTTTTCATCCAAACTAAACTGGCTACAAAATGCAATTTCAAATCAGGCAGTCCCAATCCTTTGCATCTCAAAGTATTTTGTCTTTAGAAATACAAAGCTGAAGAAGTTTCTTGGATGAGAAGCAAAATGTCTTCGAAGAAAAAGTCCAGGAAATCCAGCTGCCTCTTGAAAAAGCACCTTTGGGATATTTTATATTTAATTTTTGGTTTTTTTTCCCTTGATCTACAGTTGGATATAGCTTTCTGTCATTGTTTTAATGGTACTTTAGTTGTCATAAGGTATTGTCTGAAACAAATACATCATTCTAGGCAAAATATTCATTTTTTATCACACAAGAATAACAATGGTAATTACTTCCATCCTAGCATGTCCCTTATTGGTTTCATTCCAAGTCTTAACATAATTATTCTGATACAACGTAGTAGTAACATATACCACTGTTAGTCATAGTGATACTCAAGTAGTTCACTTTTTTCTCAATCTTAAAACCAGCTTTTTTACATGTATTGTTTTTCTGCTTTCATATTCTTTGTTAACTTTTTAAAACTTTGTTTTAAACTTTAAGACCAACTAATTTCTCCAAATCCATAATTTTTTTTTCAAACATTTTGTTTCTTGCAGTGATTCTTGCAAAATTATCATCAGGTCTTCAACAAATGCCCATTATTTATATGTTTCTCTTTTAATTTTCATTCCAGAAATTATCTCTGTTCTTATATCTTTGTTTAATACTGAAATAAATAGCAATGGTGACAAGGGGCATCCTTGCCTGACTGATGGATCTTGACATATATACATGACTACATCCATTAAATATTCTACAAGTTATTAAACACCTCCTCCCCATGCAAAAATTTGCAATTTTGTCGTATGTATTTTTCTTTACCACATGCCTTTAGTGTGTATGTATATTTTACTAATATGTGCACTGAGGAGTCTTTCCAAATAGATATTAGAAGACTTTTTGAATTATGTGCCCATCTTTGCCTCAACTGAGCCTGGCAAATCACTCTACTGTATTCAAAAGAAATTTGAGATTTGATTGCTTTTGCATTCCTAGTCTAAGCAAGCTTCAGAGTGCAGCTTTGTCATTGTAAATCATCACTCACCATCATTATCTGTTTATTTAAATACAACTTTTCCAACTCTGAAGCAATAAATGCAACAATTCAAACATATTATGAATGATTGCCAAAAATCATCATGTCAATAAGTAAATGCAAAACACAAATAGCCATCAATCTGTAAAGTTTTATGTGGGAAAACATAAATACATACTGTACATACTGTTCACGCTATCCCTTTTGGAATAATCATTTTATGTAGACTATAAGAAATAATAAGCTAAAGAAATTAAAGGGATGGGAAAAGAAAAGGTAAGGAGGTAGATTTTATACCAACACCATTCCATACCTTGTAGTCTTCCAATTTGTTCTTGCTCCCACCATTTCAATAAACGAATTCACATATTACTCTTTACTAAACTTCTTTTTTTGAGGATCTCATCAAAGACATCCAACTAGTAATGGATAGAAGGAATCAATATGAGGAACTGGAGGAAGAATCTATATTGATACAATGGTCAGATAAAAGAAATTTGAAGAAATGTGATTAATGGCAATGTACACTAAAAATTAAATTAAAAAACAATAACTGAAATCACGCTTGCTCCTGCCTCTTTTAATCTTAGCCAGTCCTTGTTTTCCTTGAACTACGTTGTTCACAATTAATTGGTAAAGTTGCTTTGGTAGTCAATTATACAACTGCGCAAACTTTGTGGTAGATTAAAAGGGACCAAATGTCATTATTGCCAAGAATGTACAGTATTAATGCCAGAATTTTCAAGTGACAAGGAGCCATCTCCTTGGTTGGATAACAAAAGGTTGGCTAACAAAAATCAGGTGACAGAAACATTGAAGCCTTGCTATAGCATTCATTTGATTTCTCTGAAAAATCACTCATATTTTTGAGAGCCAGTTTAGCCTAGTGTTTAAGAGAACATGCTAGTAAGTGGGAGACAGGTGGATGACTTTAGGCCAGTCACTCTCTCTTAGCTCAACTCACCTGCGAGGAAAATAGGAGGAAGAAGGTACATTGGACCTGTTTGCCATCTTGAGCTAGTTTTAAAATAATAAAGGTGGAATACAAAGTATGTGCTTACATTAACAGGATTGGAACACAACCAAATCCATTCATAATGAGTTTGATTTTTTTCCCACTTTGTGCATCCTAAGGATGTGGATAAGCTAATTTTCTTGAATATTAGAATTTTGCAAGCTTGGGGTTTTTATCTGTATGAGACATTCTGAAGGCATTTCTAGGGTATTATTGTTTCTGCTATAATTAAAAAGACAATAGTTATGCATTCTTAGGGTGTATGCATTTCACCTTGCCCCTTTGCTTCAATATCTACATGAACTCATAGAGGAAAACATATCCAGATGTCAACAGCATGTTGATGATACACAGCACTACTTCTACTTCAGCAAATATTTCGAAGCTATTTAGATGAAGGCAGGCAAGCTGAGATAGGGTTAGTTGACTAGCTGGCCTGGGTTAAAATCAGTTTGTAGTTGGAATTTCGAAATGCCAAATCTGTTACTTAGATAGCCAGTTTGGTGCAGTGGTTAAAGTATCAGACTAAGAACTAGGAAAGAATGTATTGTAGTTCCATCTGAGGCATGAAGTGATCTTGGGCCAGTTTATTTATTTATGTAAGAAAATTTACATGGCCATCCATCTCACTCTGAGAGAGAGAAAGAGGGAGGGAGAGATGATCATTCTGAATCAGAAACTGATGCTGTTGCTTTATTATTTAACTAATTTAGCTTTCATTATAACATATAATACTTCATGACTTATTACCCAACTCCTTTCATTTGGGGGGGCACCATAAAGACCCTTGAAAATGAATTTACACAATATCAATTAATTATCCTTCAAGCCAAACATAAATCTAAGTATTTGAGGGGTGGGGGAATGAAATATTACAGAAATCCCATATATAAATACAAAATAATCTAAATATCCTTAGGTTATTTTTTTTTTTAAAAGCAGCAATATCTCCAGGTAAGCAGTCCTGATTCCTTCCCTTCTAGCTCTCAATATCAATGCCTTCACTGTATATGCCTGTTGCCACAACAAATAGAGATACACTTACATGTGAAGAAAGGGGGCTGCAGTACTTACAAAATTTCCATGTGTTTTGTAAGATCTGGGAAAGTCCAGAATTGCAAAACTTGTGTTAAGTTAGAAAAAGTTGCCTCATTGACTTAATGCTAGGCATTGAGGATTTTTCCTCAGAGGGAAAACTTTTCTTTTTTTCACTAACTGTGGTCTAGCATTAAAAACACAGTAATATCCTGCTAGGAAGAATGGGGAGAGCCTGGTCATTTCTTTAACTGTAAGCATTATCTAGCTTTACAAATGATTCAAAAATGGTCCCAAGGTGTTTACACCGACAGCGTAGTCACTTTCTATTCTAGTAATCACCACCTTTAAAAATGTCTACTAGGTGTTGCTTGTGTTAGAGAGAGGGTGTGTTATTGCTGTGCATTACTCCCATCACTAATAAATAATTAATGACGAAAGAGTTCAGCCTCATTTCTAGGAATTATCTAGACAGAAAACAGGAATGAAAAATAAAAGGGAGAATTTAGACCTCAAATACATATCTACTGTTTGAACACCATTTTTTTTTTGTTTTCTTTTTCTTTTTAAGAAGCAAAAATGAATATTGCAACTATACATTAAAGAGCTTAGTATGATGCATTGAGCTCAAAATAAAGACTGTTATTATGTTACAAAATCACTGAACACATTTTGCAATTTATCAATATCCTGCTTAACTTTAATTGTACAATTCAAGCAACTTTATGTTCATTAACATCTCTGAAATTATAGTTATAATTGGTATAAACCTTTATTTTCCTTATCTTCCAAGGTTTGGATTATCTAAATCGCTACAATTACAACTGTATTAACAATTTGTACTGTATAAACCCTGCTGGATCCAGCTGAAATTTGTATTTTATAATGGATTGTTTAGTTCTTGTAATACAATAAGCAATTAAGTTTAAAAATGGAAAATAGATTTTCAGTTGGCAAGATGTAAATGAAAAGTGATTCAAAGGAAAAGAGGAAATTCTAAGTTTTTCTTTAAGAGATGACTCGATAAAAAAGCATGAAGGATCTGCAGAATGTCTGAAACAATAATCCTGTAACGTTATACATACTCATTTAGAAACTGCTGATATATACATATATTACATATATATTACACACTCACACCACACACACACACACACACACACACACACACACACACACACATCCATATAACCATATATAACCATTCAGAGCATACCATAAAGGAGAAAGCTTTGGAGGCTTATAACATGAGACAAAGTCACAAAGTGAAGATTTTGAAGATGACACAACAAGAAGACAGTTTTCATAACAGAAGAGAGTTCTTTAATTAATGGCTCACATATTAATGAGAATACACAATAGCATTGGAAAATTATCAGGAGGTGTGCAAAAAGTACCAAAGGTCTTAGGAAGTAATATAATATTGGGGGACGGGTATAGAAATGGGAGAATGATAAGCAGGGGACATTATTTACAGCCCATAGCATAATTTACAAATAAGGCAGAAAGCATGCCAGACAACCATCATTATATTTTAATCCTCCTCTCCTTGAAACAAGATTTGGGATTTTCAAATATATTCCGTATTTAATTGCCGAGGATGTAAGAATATCTTAACAAGACAGGACTTCTGTGTCTGTCATAGGTCCTATTAATAGCAAAACTAAAATGCCTCATTTGATATAATTCAAAGGACAGAATCATTTAAGAACCTCTTCAAACTGAACTTTTGATATTTGCAGAATATAGAAACTAGGATTTTGAAGCTATGAATATGTAGGCTTTCCTACATTAAAATAAGCCATTGTCCCTTCTAGTTCACTACTGTCTATATAGAAAACATAGAGTAATAATAGAGTAGGAAGAGACCTCAGAAGTCTTTAGTCCAACACTCTGCTCAAGTAGGAGACCTTACACCATTTCATACAAATGGTTGTCCAGTCTCTTTTTCAAAGCTTTCAGTGATGGAACCCATAACATCTGAAGGCAAGCTATTCCATTGGTTGATTGCTCTCACCATTAGGAAATTTCTCTTAGTTCTAGGTAGCTTCTCTCCTTGATTGTTTCTTATCTAGCATTTTTGTGCTTTGGAAAATAGTTTGACACACACACCTTGCCCTTGTAGGAGCCTCTCAAATATTGGAGCACTGCTATCATGTCACCCCTTCTGAAACGTCATGTCATATCCTTCTGAAATTTCTAAGCAGCAGTTTAAAAGTTTCAGAAAAAGGTCTTCTTCTCCAGTATTCAGAAATTCCCAAGGCTGAAGTCTTAAACCAGAGGAAAACTTAAACTTTTCTATTGAACTATAGCCTGCTGCAGCCTACAAAGTAAATACAGCATTGATTGCATTGATAGCATCCAAAATTAGTATTCAAGGCTATCATAACTGAATGGCAAGTTACTTTAGAGGGGGGGGAAAGGTTCATTCAAAGATTGATTGGGTGACACTAATCCTTGGCCTTAAACTGCCTTCTAAATTATTGGCTGAAATCCTAACTTCACTTGAACAGGCAGAGTTTTCCTGCTGCCAGAATGAAAGAAAACTCCATTACTCTAAATCAAGAGCAGGATAGATGACAAACAATATGGTGCTTGCCCCAGGGGAACAAAACAGAGACATGTCTCATGACACAAAGATACCTGACACCAGCATAAAGTAATGACTAATGGGCATGGCTCAAGTCCCATATATTGGAACAGTGCCAGAACTTTCTGTCCTTTCCTATTCCAGTGAGACTTCTATATCTTGTCATAGTAAAGAATGGCTAGATCGCATCCACATTAAATACGATGCAGCCATTACAAATCTGAATGTTTGTTTATTTGTTAATGTTATATATGGATCATTCATTGCTTCAGTTTGCCCACAGCTTTCTTACTTCTCTTAGCAGTAGTTTCCGATAGGTACACTATACAGTATTTATATTCTAAATACAATCTTATATAAGGAATTACAAATATAGATGGTTTCCATTTTTTATTAGTTAAGTACAACAAACAAAAGAATAACATATAGGAGGTCATAAAATATAGAATACAGTCTCTCCCATATACTCTTCCATAATATAGTATAGCACTATTATTTATATATCATCATATATTATCATAACACTATGAGCAATATCAGGTATTTTTGCATTCTTAATATGTTTTATGAGCATCTACATGTACAATTATAATTTGTAATCAATAATTTTGAAAAACATTTTATGAATGACAACCATTTCAGTGTTCAGTTATGGTTTCAGTTATGGTTTTCAGCCTTCTTCCAGTGCTGAACAATTAAGTTTAATGTGTGATGTGAGATATGTGAGTCTGTATACACATGCACATGTGCGCACACGCACACACACACACACACACACACACACACACTATACATTTACACACAGTATATCTCCCAATACAATGATCATTTTTATGTTTTAACTGTACAGTATATATAACTGTAAGCCCCTCAGAGTTTGGCAGCCAATAAATTTTATAAATCAATCAATCATACATACATATATACAATGGAAAATATATTTTGATAATTCTTC
Source organism: Cerberus rynchops (assembly GCA_032468195.1). Classification (NCBI taxonomy): domain Eukaryota; kingdom Metazoa; phylum Chordata; class Lepidosauria; order Squamata; family Homalopsidae; genus Cerberus; species Cerberus rynchops. The sequence goes on along the minus strand of JANHFJ010004254.1, from coordinate 17,709 downwards.
AGAAAAATGGGTCTTCTCAATAGTTTTCATGTTGAAGTTGACTATTTCCTGTTGGGACAAAATTCAGAATGTCTCAGGAAATTATACTGTATATGAAAAATAGTTATTGTTTCAGCCTTTGATAGGAAAAAAATAGGAATACACTATTTAGTCTCTTGGTTTGTGCTCCCAGACATAAAAATCGAGTGGTAATCCATATTGAATGTTACCTCTTACTTAACCTACACATAAATTGCCCCAATGGATTCATTTTAAAAAAATATTAAACCATTTTTAAATTCCTCACAATAAACAATGAAAGCAACTGTTTGAGCATGTTTGGGTGAGGGGTGGGGATGAGGTAATTTGCCAAAGAATGTCATTAATGACTGCAAAATATCCCACTAACCTGCCAAGTAGGAACATTCAAGAAAGTCTCCTTCCTTATAGCTATCACCTCTGCACGAAGGATATCAGAATTGTCAGCTCTGTCGACCAGACAAGACCTCTGTACATTTCACATTGATCGTGTTGTCTTACGTCTCGATCCTGCCTTCATTCCCAAAATAAACACTTGTTTTCATAGAGCCCAGGAGATAGTGCTCCCGAGCTTTTGTCCTCAACCTACACATCATCTACAACCACAAGCTCATAATCTTGACGTCCAATGAGCCTTACGTTTATATCTCACCAAAACTTCATCCTTTCAGAGAACGGAGGCTTTATTTGTTAGCTTTCATGATATGTCATTGGGTCAAAAAGTTTCCTCTGTCACTATAGGTCGTTGGCTCCGACATTGCATCAAAACAGCTTACGAATCTCAGGGCATGGCTCCTCCACAAGGAATTACTGCGCACTCCACTAGAAGTGCGGCCACTTCGGCAGCATGGTCGACGCAAGTATCAGTGGAGGACATCTGCAAAGTGGCAACATGGGCCTCAACATCGCCCTTCATCAAATATTACCGCATCGATGAGTATGCTTTGGCAGAAGCAACATTTGGTAGGAGGGTTTTGCAGATGGTCTATACGTGCACAGATCAGGACCCGTCCGTAACCCTCCGTACTAACCGATAACTTTGGTATGTCCATTCGGTATGGATTATGTCTCTACATTTGATGGAGAAGGGGCGTTGGTCTTACCTGATATGCTCCTTCTCGTCATGTAGAGACATAATCCAACCCACCCGAAATCAGGCTGGGTCCTTTCTATTGATAGTTACATGACTAACATATATTAATCTTGAACTCCTTTGTAGAACTGGGGACAGAGGGAGGACCCTGCCCCTTTTATATGTTTGCAGCTCAGTCACGTGATCTAACAGATGATGGACAACCCATTCGGTATGGATTATGTCTCTACATTTGACGGAGAACTGGTTGTTAGAAGAAATGTCCTTTTGTTTTCTTCCACTTTACAGGGTTAATCCTGTAAGAAAGGCAGGAAAAAACATCCTGGTGTTGTTTCTAGCCCAATCTTTATTGCTCTGCTTACAGAAACTGCCCACCCAGTCACATGACCCACCCAGTCACACCCACCAAGCCACACCCACAGAACCAGTAGTAGAAAAAATTGAATTCCACCACTGGGTGGGTGACATTGGAAGTAACTTCAAGTAGCTGAAAGGAATTTAAATGGACCCAATCTATGATTTTCTTTCAGTCCAGGATACAGGACTGAATACATCTTTGCCTTTGTTTATTAGATCCATATTTCATTTTTATTTAGGAGCTTGGTGAAACTTATATAAACTCTTTTCCAATTTTTTTCTTCAAACAATCCTGAGAAGTGGATTGATTTGAGAATGACTGACCATGTTACCCGAACTGAGAGTGATATGAACCTGGATCTCCCTATTACCATTTCAGTCCCCAACCATTATAATCAAAGAAAACTTGCCCTATTTTAGAAGGGGTAGGATTTCAGCCTAGTTATCAGACAATATCTCTACCAGTAAAACCATTTGACAATTAAAGCACTGGCCTATAGAGATAAACAGTTTCCCTTTGATCCACATATTCAACAGATGTTGGAGAGACATTTGTTGTGAAGAAGAACCAAGAAGAGAATTGGATTCAATGACACAAATGGTGCATTGTAGCCATATATTCCCAACATGATCTTCTTGCCACTCAAAAGATTTCTGCAAATCATACTCCTGCTACAAAGATGATTATAGAAAACAGTGAGGATGATAGGAATGTCGTTTATTTTTAAAAGCTATTTGCATGTAATATTTTGGATGTAGTCTGACATTTGGAATTCTTTCAGATTAAAGGATTGATAATGTGGATGTATACATGGTAAATTTGTTTTGAGAAAGTAACAAAGTATGGAGAATTATGGGGAGTTCTTATTAATTAAAGTCCTAACACCTTTTCTCTATTTTTACTGGCCATTTATAGGCCCACACATTGAGGAGAACCAGCAGCATTTCATGTCACAGCTTTCTTCCCAGCCTGAGTGATGATTCTGTATAATCTACTTTTAATTCACTGCACAAATATCAAATCATTATTTTAAAATACAAATTAAGCATCCTATTGTAGTTGTAGTTTTTAAAAGTATATAACTTTATTATATAATGAGCTAGTTATATAACTTACTAGCTCATTAAAATTATTCATTACAATGTTGACAATAACTGCCCATTCAACTGTGCTGAATATTGCTTTTACTAAAAATTCAATAGCATAAATTTATCTATTTTTACTTTTAGCAGTCTCGAAGCCCAGATATATTGTTAAAGAGCCAAAGAAAATGGTTCAAATTTCAAATTCAAATTTTATTGGTCACATGCACAGTCATACATGGTACAA
>JANHFJ010004254.1:0-11579 GCA_032468195.1 Cerberus rynchops | reverse complement strand
ATAATTTTAATTGTTAACCATTTAATTTATATTTTAAGTCTATTTTTATATTTTAAGTCTATTTTTTAGATGATTGTGCACCGCCCCGAGTCCCTCGGGAGAGTGGCGGTTGAGAAATTCAAATAATAAATAAATAATAAATACTGTGTTATCTGCAGCCAGGTTTCAGCTCTGACCATGTGAAGTTCAGTCAAAGGGTAAATTTGAGCGTACAAATTTGGACAGCTCTTCTAATTCATAAATATAGTTTTTCATATTCACAACATTGTATATCAGAGGACAGAAATCCAGCTATCTTCTACTGGACCATTTGTGTCCCTCTAGAACTGAAGACTGGGTAGAAGTTCCAGAGAATTCCATGGGCTATTTGCCTTAATCAAGCAATAACCACACTCCAGATAACCACAGTCCAGAAGATGTTTCCAGAGATGATAGGTAAAGAGATGTTCATTGCTTCTCCAGATTCTCTATGTTAGACAATAACTTTCTTCCAACTTGTAACCTAAGTGAATAGCAGACAGTAGTTTTGCTGCAGAAGAGGAGCACAGAATTCAAGGCCATCAAGTATTATTTTGAAGAGAAGGAATTGTGCATGATACAATTCCAGATCAGAGAAATTCAGGATATAATATTGGGCGTAAACCTGATAATCTCAGCTTTCGTTTTAAAAAGAAAACACATTTCCAGAATTATTTTGGCTACAAATACGTATTTGAATGTGTGCTGTTTCAGACGTCAGAGGAGGTCTAAAAGATATTTTCCTCCCAATGGATAAGAAGCATTGCTTTCTTTCCATAATCTCAATATTAAAATAAAGCTCCTTTGAGCTGAGCACAACTCCTGGCGGTTTCGTGAGCACATCCATATAGTTTTCTTGCCAACAATGTGCAAGTGTTTTTCTATTGTCTTTTTCAGTGCTTTTTTTCCCAACTTCCCAATCTAGCTTACAACCCTGGTATTTGCTGGTTATCTCCCATCTTAATACTAATCCACCCGGCTTAGGTTTTCAAACCAGCCAATCAAAATGGTGCATTTTTGCTCAGTATTAAGTAACTGTGCTCAATTTGCACAGTCAATCCTGCTACACCACAACCTGCTGTATTGGCAAGCTATCTTCAACATGCTATAAATCCAGACTGTTTTTCTTTCATCAAATGTAGATTGCAAATGCTTTCAAGAGTTTGCTTCCACCAGATGCGAGTGAAAGGAATAAGAAAAGCACAGGAAAAATGCACATTGTGTATTAACATTTGATGCGAAGCATAGGAAATAAGAGAAAATGATAACTTCTAAGGTTGCAGAGCATTTTCCTATTTCAAGTGTGCCAGTCCTGGTTTGCAATACATGCCCAGTGATCGACTGCAATGTGTCCACTAGCAGGAACAAAATCTAACACTTCTATGAAAACACTCCAACTTTGATGGGTTGTGGATTCTGACTTTCTTTAACTCAAAATATGTTTCACTGACAGCTGACAGACAACCGTATTTAAGAGCTTACTAACGTTAGCAGCAGAGGGAGCTAAGAATGAATGAAGAACCAGCTCCCTCCAGTTCCTCCTCTTCCTCAACTGTTTCAATTATATAAGACAGGAATAGACAATGTTATGACTAGAAGGTCTGTGATGATAATCTATTTCTTTTGTTATGAATGAAGGCGAATATGCGTGTCCCAGGATAATATTTTAGGATCCAATCTGGGTCAGTCACTAGGACCGGAAGGTTTTGTCTTCCAAGCTTTTGGACTCGTGATGGAGCCCATCCTCAGGGGACTTCTCTCTAGCAGTGTGTGTTTTCGGCTGTTCTATGTGTGGTATTTATGTGATGCCTGTTGTGTATGGCTTTTTAGTTGTTGATTGGGGTGTTGATGGCTGGCTATTAAGTCACTGGCTGTTGTTTCCTTGTGTTGCCAAACCCTCGCCTCCTGATAAGCTGCTGGCAAATCAGCACTCCTGTTGACCTATTTCTTATATCTTCTATTTATTTTGTGTTTGTTTGCCCATTTGTTTTTGTTTTATGCTGGTCATTAATCAAAATAAAGTTTAGGATGATGATGATGATATGATGAGGAGGAGGAGGAGGAAGAGGAAGAGGGTATGCTAGTGCTGCAAAAGGTGGGGCTGAAATCTCATTTTTCAATGGGAAGTTGGTCTACTTTAAAAAGAGAAATATTGTATGAGTTTCATTAATTAAAATAAAGTTTAGGATGATGATGAGGAGGAGGAGGAGGAGGATATGCTGGTGCTGCAAGAGATGGAGCTGAAATATCATTTTTCAATGGGAAGTTGGTATATTTCAAAAAGAGAAACATTGTATGAAGGTCTGAGGCAGCTTAATGTTTTCTTGCCAATGTTTTGTTTTTGCCTTTAAAAACCAAAACCAAATGTGAAGCCATAAATTGCAAAATCTGGGGAATCCCTAGCAACTACAGAAATGACACTGGGGGCTCCCTATAGCCCGGAGGCCATTATCATCCTGATCTTGATTTAAAAGGTAGCACTTAACTTTAAGAATAGGCACCTGAGCAAGTTTGTTTTCCTTTCCCTCCCCATCATATTTCATAGTCTGCAAGCCTGCAGGCAAAATACTATCTTTTTCCACTCATTCAGATAACACTGACAACATTTTTGGTGATTGGTGGGACAAAAATAAGTTAGAAAAAATAAATATGTAATGTGGAAGGGTACCAGAGACTTACCTGGTTGAAAAAGAGCAAAAGCTATATTTTGAAACAGGTCCTAACAGGTGAAGGTGATGTGGTTTTTTTTCTTACTGTTCTCCTGTTGTACTCCTGGCTCTGTAGGCTGCATTTGCCAATATTTATCTTGTTATCTCATGTATACATCTTTTGCTTCTGGTATTTAAACTTCTCTTCATGTATTTGTACAGTACCTACCACTCAACTCTCACGCTCAGTATTATCAAGGCATTCAGAACCAACATACTAGTGCTGGAAGATAAAATAGTTGAAGTTTTACTTAAGATTTTTTTTTCTTAGAATTTTTTCTTTCTCTAGTCAATACTCTATTAAACCATTTCTATGCTAATAAGTTTTTTTTAATTATCCAACTTGTGTCTGCATAAAATTAATTTCATTGTGTTTTTTGTTGTTTTCATTCAGTATAATGAATGTATATTTTTTGTGTGTTTTCATTAAGTAAAAATGTACCAATATTGGTAGTAATTGTGATCACAAGTCACACAATTACTATTGATATTGGTACATTTTTTAATGTTGTAAACCACCCAGAGTTGCTTTGAAATGAGATTGGCAATAAATAAATTTCATAATAAATAATTATTTTTACATGTGTCTTTGGAAAACTAAGGATTTTTAAACTTCAATATTGTGAGTTATTGATAGCAGATGTGAGTAAGTTTCAGCTTGTGAGATATACTTTGATTATCAACAGAATGCTTAGTTCCACCAGTACAACTAAATAAAATAATAATTTACTTTAAATGTTGAAGGAGGGCAGGGCCAATCAATTAATGCAGCATGTGAGTCACAACCTGAAACTACAGATCTGAGTACCTACAGATTACAACTTCTAACTGCTCAATTCGGGAGGCTGAAAATAAACCAGTTGCAGCTAGCAATAAAAGAAGAACTATAGACGATCTATTGCAAATTTTCTATGGAATTTTTGAATCCATGGAATTTCATCTCTGATAAACAAAGTAATCTTGACCTAGAAATCCCATAAAAAAGTTAGCCAAGCTAATTTTTATTATCAAAGGTGTGGAAGTAACAGAATGTTTCATTTTCTGTCTCATTATCCTAAACTAGACAGAAATTACTTCAATCGTGACATAGTTTGGGCCATTAACATTTACAGTTCTCTGATTCTTACCATTCAGTTCACCAACAAAAAAGGGGAATATATATATTCCCTATATATATAGGGAAAAAACTCTATATTGTAAATACATAAATATTTAAAATGCACATTTGAGAAAACTATTTGCAAAACTGTGTATCTGATTGAATGTCAAATAAAAGCACATCTGTTTGAAGAAATGTGCACCAAAATACAATGTTAGGCCATGGCTTAAAGAAAAAACAAAAACCTCAAGCCTGAGAAAGCGAAGTTGAAAGATTTTTGAAAATGAGAAACTGAAGGAATCAAAATCAACTGATTCACCCAGTTCTAATCATTGGATATGATCTGAAAGAGGGAATCTCTTCTGGACTTCTTCACCTCAGCCAGTGCTTTTCTCAACCTCAACAACGTCAAGTTGTGTGGCTTTCAACTCTCAGAATTCCTCCAATCAGCATAATGTTTTATCTATAGCGACTAGGGCAAATCTCTCAGTCACAATTACCTTTCTTTGTAGTAATTTCCTTGAGATCCAATTAGACTCAACCTTGTTAGCATTTCCAAGAGTTATTAGAATCAGATTTTTGTTAAGGAATGGCCTGCTGTGTTTTTCAGTCTCTCCTGTTATGGGAATGCCTCTTTTCATTGGTTCCTGGTTAAGCCTTGATATGTAAAGTTGACTATCAATGCTATTGTACATTATTGTCTGTTTCAACTTTCTTATGAATGTGAACAGTGGTGGGCTTCAAATTTTTTAACAACCAGTTCTCTGTCCTATTGACTGGCTGGGTGGTCATATGATTGAGTGGGTGTGGCCAACTCAATGTCACTTACGTCGAGGGGTGCTTCACCTCACCTGCCCTCTCATGACCGTGGGGATTCTGCAATGCTCATAAGTGTGAAAAACGGTCATAAGTCACTTTTTTCAGTACCATTGTAACTTTGAATGGTCATTAAATGAACTGTTGTAAACCAAGGATTGCCTGTACAAAAATACAAAAAGCTTCTTTGCTTGCAAAAAGCTGCCCTAAATATCAGTCATTAGATTAGAAATGGGGGAATACACACTGGAGATTAATGAGTCACAGCTGTCATGAAAACCTAAACCATTTTGTCTGAATACCTTTTCCTCAGCAATACCTGTAACCTCAAGTTACAAATCGGGCAGGATGCCAAAGTATATTGAGGAATTAAAATAATTAAAATATAATGATAACTATCAGCAACCAAGTTACTCTGGCTCATAAAGTGAAACCTTTTAGCAGATATATCATTTAAGCTCTCCAGAAAGGGGATGGGTATATTTGAGCTACAAAATGCCAAGCTAAAGAGACAAATTAATAAATTAACATCTTGAGTGAGGGCTAATTCCATTCTGCCTTTGTTCAAATCTTGCTGCAGGAAATTTTTGCCTATGAATATAGCTATCTATCTCTTTATCTCTTAAGGGCTGACATTGCTGTGGGCTATTAAGGAAGGTGGGGGCTGCTTTCTCCCTCTAAGAAAGCATGTTTCTCCATTTCTCACTCAGGGAAATATATTCTTATAATATATTATAAGAATATATTATATCTTATAATATATTCTTCCTTTTTAATATTTATCAAAATACTTCATTCTTCTAAAAGAGGTGCTAACTTTCTACAATTGGTGCCATGTTACTATGCCAGATTATCATGAAAGAAAACTAAAACAAATTGGAAGGAGGATCCACTTATTATCAGTGATCAGCAATCATAAAGTGCCTTGGCCACTCCAAAGCAATGCAAGAGATTCCTGTCCCAAGGTGCTTTTTCAAGAGGCAACTGGACTTTCTGGAAACCAAGAAGTTCAGTTGCCTCTTTAAAAAACACCTTTTGGGACAACCATGACTTGGATGGCTGAAGAATCCCCACAGACAAGAGACTCCTGTGCTCAATGAATGGAGAAAGCACCAGAGGAAGCAATCATTCAATCCATTGGTACCACTTAAAGATACCAGCTAGTCTCACTCACCTCACTTTATCCTTAGGTAATCATCCAGATTTAAGGAAAGATCATATGCATCCAGAAAGACAGTAAAAAAATCAGACAGAATGCCAAACTTGCATCCTACCTCTCAGCCATTTCTTCTATGGCTATGCCAACTCTTCTGTAAATAGCTTTTCCAACCACATTGGAAGTATACTCCAAAAAGCTTAATACAACCCTTTAACAATCTTTAAGAAAGTCAAGCCCCAGGATTAAAAGTACCACAAAAAACTCTGGTGGGGGGAGGGACTCCAGAGAAGCTCTCAGTCTACAAAGTCTGGGAGTACTGCTAAGAACCATTAAGGCTTACAATGTAACAAGCTTCTGAAAGCAGTTTCTGAAAACACTTATTTAAAGCAGCAGGGCAGTTAAGATAAGGATTAGACTAGGCATACAGGCATACCAGAATGTTTCCTTCCTGCCTCCCTTACAGGATTAGCCCTGTAAAGTGGGAAAAGATTTCTTCCAATAACCAGTTCTCTGAACTGCTCCGAAAATTAACATCCAGTTCGGGAGAACTAATAATGCAAACTGGTAGCAGCTCACCTTTGAATATGAATAAGACAACTGTCAAGCCTAAAAGGAGAATTATATATTGAGAATTTATTAGTACTTTTGCAATTATTGCTGTAGTCCTTTTAGTTTTGACACATTTATAACCAAGGTCGAAGAATTGGGGAGTTGGGGATTGATAGAATCAACTTGGAGGCTGTTATCTTCTTCACATTCTTTCTAAATATTTCTCACAAGAATCTTCACTCGTCCATTAGCACCTGGTGGGGGCTCGCTATGGAGAAGAGCTTTGATGTGTCTTCGAATGGAATTGGCGAGAAGCTGACATGTGGGACTTATGGAGGAGGAACTTTCACTTTACTTGGGAGGAGAAAGCCCGGGAATTTTAGATTCAGGATTTGTCCAGCCATGCCAATACAATGTCTTCAATAAAATCTTATTCTAAGGACTTTCGTCATTTTGGAGTTCTGATCGTTGTGTGGAACCCTGACACCAATGTTCTATGTAATCAGAGCAGCCTATAACCTTTATTAATAAATAAATAAAAATGAACAGTTAGTTGGTTGGTCAGTGGAAGGACAGTGCTTAATACACTCAATTTGACCCCCAATTTCTGTAAATTGATTTTTTTTCAAGGTTTGGTACAGTTTCCTGATGATTTCAAGAGATCTATAATCGAGGAACAGTGAAGTAGGTTTCTGAATGCCCTTACACTGCACATTATAAGACAGAAACACTCCTCAAATATGTGGGAAATTTATGGCTAGACATCTTTTCTTTTCATTCAGTAGCTATGGAGGGCATCCCATTTCTGTGGTTTATGTAGAGAAATGTTTAACCCTTTTCTTCCAGATTGTTTTTCTCATAAAGGCAACGAGAAGATTTTTGAAAGGGGATACCATAGGAGTAAATGAATTAAATGTTTCTTTACTGGTCAAACAGAATTAGCAGACTGCCATGAATGGCTATATTTAGTGGGGGAGAAATAATATGACATAAATTATATATAAATTTCCACTACTGAAATAAATGGATTTAAAAATGCTTGATTTAATGTAGAAAGTGCCTTAGTTTTTTAAAAATATCTGCCTGTAAAGATTGTCTGCTCTGTCTTCAATAAAAAGGGGGTAGGAAAGTACAACTACTAATTTAGTTCCTTTAGAAGGCATCTATTTTCAAACACATCAAATCCATCTGTCTCTGAAATGTAGGCCTTCATTCAGTATGTAATTTGATAAAACACAAAAGAAAAGTCATGAAGTCTTCAATAGAAAAAGAAGAGAAAAATCTGAGATGTATGTGCAGCAAATCAAGTTAAAGATTGGAGCAATGAGTGGTTATACTTCAATTAATGAGAAATTATGAGGATTTATCTGTTTAGAGAAAGGAGGCTCAACAACAGAAACAGGCAGCGGAAGCAACTGTCCAAAAGGAAAGCAAACAGAGAAGCAAACATAAGGAATGACAGCAACAACCAAGAACAATTGTGTCACCAATGTGCTTTCAAAAATGCCAGAATGAAGCTCAAGATCCCAGAGGATCAGATGATATTCTCATCCATTCTTCTTTTCTCCAAATCACTAGTTATACAAATGATATTGAGGAAAATTTACTTTCTGGAACCATGATCTGAAGTATCACTATCATGAACTGCTGGCACAAGAAGGGTTGTGCCTCAGATTGATTTGAAGGACTTTAAATTGGATATGGTTGAGGGTGGAAATGAAATTCTGAAGTAAGAAGGTTGGATAAAAAAAATTGTGGAAAGTGGAAATACAAGTGGAGCCTCTTTTAACTGCATTCAGAAAAATCAGAAAGAACATTGAATCATCAAGCATCATAGCCTTCACTGCAGTGATGGAATTCAAATTTTTTTTACTACTAGTTCTGTGGGTGTGGCTTGGTGGGTGTGGCTGGGGGGGTCATGTGACTGGGTGGGCAGTTTTGGTAAGCAGGGCAATAAAGATTAGGCTAGAAACAACCGCAGAATGTTTTTTCCTGCCTTCCTTACAGGATTAACCCTGTAAAGTGGAAAAAAACAAAAGGTTTCTTTTAACAACCAGTTCTCTGAACTGCTTAGAAAATTTACTACCAGTTCTAGCGAGCCTGCTAGAACCTGCTGAATTTCACCTCTGCTTCACTGTCTATATGCTAATAATCAAAGTACTGAAAATAAATTAAATCAGTAATAGCAATAGCGCTTAGACTTATATACCACTTCGCAGTGTTTTACAGCCCTCTCTGAGCAGTTTATAGAGTCACCATATTGCCCCCAACAATCTGTGTCCTCAATTTACCGACCTCGGAGGGATGGAAGTCTGAGTCAACCTTGAGCTGGTCAGGATTGAACTGCTGGCAGTGAGCAGTCAATCAGCCTGCAATACTGCAGTGTAACTATTATTGCATCGCCATGGCTCTGTAATTATAGTGATGTTATGTAAAGGTATATATTAAGGCATGTAGAGATAGAAACTGAACTGTGCATTCTGCATTCCCACAATTCCCACTGACCTCAGAAATCATATTAGGTACATTGTTTAGCATCTCCATCAGCCAGGGAGATCCAGACAGACATTGCAGAGCAAACTTTCTCTTAGAACGTTGAGTCACAGAGAGACTCAATTTGTAATTTTTGTCCTAATTTCATATACCATCTGTGAGACACCATTTCAGACCCTGCAGCTTGAGAAATATAAGAAACTGTCAGAGAGAGAAAACAGATGTCAGAGGGAGAATGGGAATTTCTGCCAAGTTTTGATCATCTTTACCTACTGCTCCTTTCAGTTCTACCTATGAGGGAAGAGGTTTTTCTAGTCCTGATCTATGGAGCTGTTAGAGTTCATTCTTTGTTTTAGCATCAGACTTGGATTGATAGAGATTCATTTCAGTCCCTCTACCCAAAATGCCATGCACTTTTTTTGATATGAAGCACAGACAGATTTTTTTTTGCTAGCACCTCAACATTCACTAACCAGAGCCAAATGCCAATTTGGCACGAATTTAAAATTGCAGCATTTTGAGCCCAGGAATTTGTTTTATGTACAAGAAGTAAATAAAGTTTACAATCTTCTGACATTTTTTCTTCTTCATTACCCTAAACTAATTTCTTCTAGTGATAAAATCCAGAGATGCTTAAATTTCCTATTGTTGAAGGACTGGGAATCAGAAATCTTTGCTGATTTACTACAGATCACTCAAAAGTCTACCAGCAGATCTTCATCTTCTTTCTTCCCATTTCTTATTTATTTGCTTGCTTGCTTGTTTAATACATGTTTATACCATAATCATATGTTAAAACATTTGAAAGAATGTATACAATTAAAACAGAAAAGTAGAAAACAATGTTAGAATACAACAAAGGGTATAAAAAGTAAACAGCCTCCGTATCATATCTAATTTGGTCTTAAAATCAGATGTTTTAACCAAATGTACATTTTCCAAGGAGAAAAAAACCAGCTGTTTAACACTAACGCAAATATACTTCTGTTTTCAATAAATATTAAGGTTTCTTTTTTTCAGAATGCATTGAAAGAGAAAATTGGAGACACAGAAAACTGATTAATATCAATTGAGGCCACGGTTGGATTAAACCTGGAACCGTTGGCTCTGCCACTGACCTACAGCTTCTCTCTAAAAACCTTGAAGGAAGTATAAATTAACCCTACAGAATTTATTGCAGGGTATTGAGTCAAATTCTTAATAATTACAATCTGACAGCAAAAAGACAGCAGCACATGGCAAGAATTCAAGGATGCAAACTTTATTTCTCTGACTCTTTCCACTGAATAGTGTTTTAAGGAGCTGTCTGCTTGAAATATGACTATTACTTCAGGGGTGGAATCCAACCGGTTTTGCTACTGGTTTGGGGGGCGTGTGCATGTGCACCAACCGCGCTGCAGCGCAGTTCTTTAAAGCTCATTTATAGGCACCAGAGGCAGCCGGGCTCATTAGGAAGGCTCCAGAGACACACCGAAGAGCTGATTAAGGTAAGAAAAAGAAAAAAACAAAGGAAAGACCAGGGCAAGGGCAGGTGGGAGGAGCCAATTTCAAATCGCCACTATTGGTTCGGACGATATGGTGCGATCCAGTGAATTTCACCCCTGTATTACTTGCATTATATTATTGATGTATTTGTTACTGTATAACAATAGCAATCACATTTAGACTTATATACCTCTTCACAGTGCTAGAGAGCCCTCTCTAGCAGTTTACAGAGTTAGCATATTGTCCCAACAATCTGGCCAACCTTGGAAGGATGGAAAGGTGACCCAGCCTTGAGCCAGTGAGAATTGAAATGCCAAACTGCTGGCGGTTGGTAGTCAATAGAATTATCCTGCAATACTGTATTTTAACCACTGCCATCATGGCTCTTCACAATAGTATACTCTACAGCAGGGATGTCAAACTCATGGCCCGCAGACCAGATGCATCATGCACTGGCCACTCAATGCCCAGTTTAGCGAAGGTGAAAATTGCAGTCACATGACTGTGGGATGGTGCAAATGGCCATAAGTGTGGGCCAGTTGCCAAGTGCCCAAAATGCAATCATGTGCCAGGAGGGAGAGCACTCATTTGAATTTCAAAACTGAATCACAAGTATTTCTGCAGAGGTATCTTTGAATGGTTGTTAAAACAGCCAGTCATAAGTTGAGGTCTTGTTCTCTCTGTATGCTGCTGTAAGCTTATTCACATTTGCTTTCTTTTCTGACTACAGTTCTATAGAAGCTCAAGCAGCATTTTTCCTGCTATACCCATCTTTTAAATATTAAGTTTACCTGTTTTAAAAGTTTTCAGAATTCTGTACCTAAGGCAATCTTTCAATAAAACATTTAGCCTTTTACCAATGTGCAGGGCTAATGTTTCAATGCTCGCTCATCTTTTTAAGACAAGCTGCATATGTTGCTCTTCCTCTCTGCATTTATTTAGCTCTGTGCTCAGTAATGTTTTTGGTTCAAAATGTTTGTGCATTATCTTCATCACTTCTGCCAAGCTGAAACAAGGCTTTGGGGAAGCAATTAGACTGCCCAATAAGATACTGTACATGTTTTGCTTCCCATAACACTCAATGAAACAGACTCTTTTTTTCAGAAAATCATTTATGTCAAAAAATGTTCAAGTTTCTTTTTAAATATTCATTGTTTGCAACTATGGTGCTGTTTTTCCATTACAATTACCATTACATTTCACTATGATGACTGATTTCTGTTGATCAAATAAAAAACATTGTTCAACATGC
>JANHFJ010004251.1:15397-26172 GCA_032468195.1 Cerberus rynchops | reverse complement strand
CAAACTACCAGAAAAATGTGTTTGCCCATCTCGAAAAATGTATTTTAATCAATTATTGCCATTTGTCCAAGAGGACAAATGAACCCGTTGTCAAGCATCCACAGGGATGCTGTAATGGCTGTAAATGTGAAAAACGGTCAGAAGTCACTTTTTCATCCATGTTGTAACTTTGAACGGTTTCTAAATGAACTGTTGTAAGCCGAGGACTATTTGTATTTTTTCCTCTTTTGGACCAATTGATTTTTGAAGGACCTGCAACACCCACAGGAAGCTTTTTGTTTCCACAACATAAATGTGATGAAATAATTCACTTACATTATTTTCATCCCCGTGTTTCGATCGAGTTGAATTGATGCCAACTTAATCTACTGAAATCTTGGGAATCCTAGCATGTTATGAGTGCTTCTTGGATGTATCTGTCCCTTCATTCTGGAAGACAGTGATCTTTAAAGTGCATATTCAGTATCTCATTAAGAAAAGAACAAAGCAAACCACATACCGGCAAGTAGAAATGAAACAAGTATAATTTCCTAAGCATAATAATTAATGGAGCAAACATTCAGAATTAGAGCTGACTTGCAAAATGTGTTTGCATCCACTCTTTTCTCTTGCTTGCTTGATTTGGCTGGCGGGTCACATTAATGGACAGATGGGTTTAACAACACATCTCATTTTGTAAATTAAAACACTGTAGTACAGTCAGCCACACTAGCAAGTAGATATCAATTGTATTTTAATTATTTAATTTCTCTGGCTGCTCAAGATAGAGCAAATGAGGGAAACTATGTCAACATAATATGGCCTGACAAGCCATCTCTATTTAGCCTCAGTAACAAGGTAGCTGAATAGTGCTGTCCTTATAATTTTAATGTGGAATAAGTAAAGATCAGTGTTTGATGTTTGTTTGCATGTTTCTGCATGTTTCTCTCCCAATAACATTTCCATTTCTGTGTTCAACCAGTTTTTGCTTAGCATTGGATAAATGGGATTACACCAGGGGATTAGAGATCTGGCACTCTTCTTTCATCACAAGATGCTAAATGAGTATGTTATCAATTATATTTACATCAAAATTATATTTACATCAAACCCTCACAGCTTCAACTTCAAACTATCTACCGTAGACCTCATCCCATTTCTCAGAGGTCCGTAAAGGGGGTGTGCATAAGCACACCAGTGTGCCTACTATCCCTGTCTTACTGTCCCCATTTACTTGTATTTACTTCCTTTGTTATGTTCATGTTCATACCTATACTTGTTATCTTGTACCAGTTTGCCATTTTTTTTTTTTAAAGTGTGATAAATCTATGGGAGTAAACACAAAGGACAAATATTTTTGCAGTATCAAATTCTGGTGGAGTTCAAGTATTTCCAAGTCAGATGCCTACGTATTTTTCTACTAAAAGTGTTATTAGCATGAATTTTGAATTCTTCTTTTAAGAACTGAGTTAATTTGAAATTATTAATGAAGTGTATTTGTTTTTAATCAATGATCATAAGAAAGAATAAGTTGTCTTTATTTATTTGTTTGCTTGCAATGAATTTAACAGATTTAGCAAAGCTGTTGCAATGATTCATATCACACAGGCAAACCAGTCATTGAGAAATTACATCCTTCAAAGACTACCTGTTAGTCCAAACATATGTTTTTTCCTATAAGGATGCAATCAAATGCATATTTATTCATAAATAGTAACATTTTAAATAATTATATTAAAGTATAAAGTATTAAAGTATATAAAGTATGCGGTTGACTAAAAACATTGTACACCCTTGATACAATTATAACTTCCATAATTAAAATATTAAAGCCACTGTATAAAAGCAGACATTTAAAAGCAATCCTAAGTCTGTATTTCTCAGGGGATTCATAACATTTGCATCTGTTAACCAGGTAGATGGCTGTGACTGCAGACAGGATCTAGGCAATTGATTGTGTGATGCATAGATATTTCCTCGTGTTATATTTATACATTGGCTGGGCATGCTGTACTCAGCCCAATTAGGGTTTAGATTTTCATTTCATGCAAATGTAGGTATTCATTTATTTTAAAGTACAAAGAGTTGACATTAACATTAAACTCTTCCCCCAACCAGCACACTGATTTATCTCCTTTATTTTTTGTTGTTTATAACATCTGTTTTTGTGTGTCTGTGCATGTATTGCATACATGCATACATGTATAAGTGTGGGTCCATATGTGTCTTTGGCTACGATTCTAAAAATAACACTCAGCAATACTAAAATGTGTCTGTTTTAAAAACAAGGCAATTATTTAAATCAAATACTCCTTTAAAAGCCACCAAAAGAAAAAGCCAGAGGACTTCTGTTAGAGGATAAATTTAAATCTTGGTCTCACCTCAGAAAACCTCCTCCTGTGCTCATTGTAATGGAGTAGGAAGAACAGATACAATACTGATCTCAGAGTTCAGTCAAGGTTATATGGCTGAGTATTTAAATTGAATCAAAAATGGTAGAGATAACCAAGAAGCTCTGCTTAGTATTATTCTCACACAATTGCAAATTGATGAAGTGTGAGAGTTGGGTTATTACATTTGTTAATGCCTTGAATAATCAGTGTTTCTGATCATGAAAGGAGTCTGTTTGCCATAGGAAGTCATCCTCTTCAGATCTTCCACAATATTGGTGGGGTGTGTGTGTTAAAAAAGGCTGTCATTCAACCCCCATGCACCTGAGATCACATGAAAACAATGTCTAATTAGAACCATAGTTAGAACAAATTGGAGAGCTAATCTCCGAAAGGTTGCTAAAAGGCCCTGTCTGCATCCATAAATGTCAAGATGTGGTGGGAACAAAAGAGGGGTTTTTTTTTTTCAGAAAGATACCTGCATATAGATAATTTATTCACTGATTTTCAACAGATAGTCATGATGGATTTCTTTAAAATTTTAACTTAAGCATTTTTATTTCTTCTGGAAATTTAAAACATTATATTGTTTCATCTTGTTCTGAGGGGTAGACAATCCACAGCCCACAATCTACATGTAGTTTTTAAACTTTTCTTTTTGCAGCTTCCAAAGATTGGTCTATTTGCATATCATGGTGGTGTAATTTGCTATTTGTGTTCAATAGGATAAACGTCTATAGGTAAAATCTTAATTAAATATCTAGCCCAGGGTGTCAAATTTGTGGCCCACGGGCTGGATGAGTCACACACTGGCCATGCTCACCCCTGGTTTAGTGAAGTGGGAAAAAGTTGTGATAAGTGATATGATGAAGTGTCATTGTGAATTTGACACCCCTAGTCTAGCCTATCGAAGCAAACAAATGAAACCATCAAATCTCCAAAGACTTTCAAAGGTTTCTGAATTCCAGCCTCCTACCTTTCAGTGACATCATAAGATCACCACTATGTCTTTGTCACGTGTGTGTGTGTGTGTGTGTGTGTGTGTGTGTGTGTGTGAGAGAGAGAGAGAGAGAGAGAGAGAGAGAGAGAGATATGAGAGAAAGAGATGAGAGAGAAAGAGATATACAGAGAGAAAGAGAGAGAGAGAGACAGAGAGAGAGAAAGAAAGAGACAGGCAGACAGAGAGAGAGAGAAAGATGAAAGAGAGAGAGAAACAGACACACACAGAGAGAAATGAGAGACAGAGACAGAGAAAGAGAGAGAGAGAGAGAGAGAGAGAGATGAGAGAGATGAGAGAGATGAGAGACAGAGAGATGAGAAAGAGAGAAAGAAGAAAAAACAGGCGGCCAAGCTAAGTGCCTGAAGAGCCCCCATCCCATCACTGGGAGTCCAGATGCTTCAGTGAGTGGTGCTTCAATGAGCAGCATGCTGGATTCATATAGTGGTCCATGGAATTTAAAATTATGATTTTAGTGGTCCATGGGTTCGAAAGGTTGGGGACCTCTATTCTAGAGCAGTGTACTCCAAATTTAGCAACTTTAATATGTGCAGATTTCAATTCTTAAAATACTGTGAAATGGTGAAATATCCCTCTATGCTCCTCCATTCAGCTTTCCCTTAAACCTCACCAGTCTCCTAGTCCCTGCTGCTGAAAAACACCTTCATAGCATGATGCTGCCACCACAGTGCTTGCCTGTTGGGATGATATTGGGCAGGGGATGAGATATCTTTCAGATGCAACATTTACAATTGAGGCCAAACAGTTTCATCAGAACCAGATAATCTTGTTCCTCATAGACTGAGAGTCTTTCAGGTGCTTTTTTGCAAACTCCAATCAAACTTCCATCTAGCCACTCTGCCCTAAAGCCCAAATCAGCAGAGGGCTGCAGTGATGGTTGTGATTCTGGAACTCTGTCCCATCTCCATACAGTATCTCTGGAACTCAGTCAGAGTGACCATTGGGTTCTTGGCCACCTCGCTTACCAAGGCCCTTCTTCCCCTGTTGCTCAGTTTGATTGGGGTGACCAGCTTTTGGAAATGTCCTGGTTGTGCCAAACTCCTTCCATTTGAGAATTATGGAAGCCACTGTGCTCTTAGGAACTTTCAGCGTAGAAGAATTTTTATTGTAGCCTTCCCTAGATCTGTGCTTTATAATAATCCTGTCTGTGAGCTTTGCAGGCAGCTCCTTTGAACTTATGGCTTTTGCTCTGTTACACTATGCATTGTCAGCTCTGGCCCTTCTATAGTGAGTTGTGTCCAAATCATGTCCAATCAATTTAATTTACAACAGGTGGATACCAATCAAGGTGTAGAAACATGTTAACAACAATCAAGAGACCTGGAAGGCATCTGATCTAACTTTCAAGCATTGTTGCAAAGGATCCGAGTACTTATGGCAATGTGATATTTCAGGTTTTTTTCTTTTTAACAGACATTTCTAAAATTTTATTTTCACTTTGTTATTATGGGTACTGAGTATAGATTAATGAGGAAAATGATTTTCAACAACTGTAGAATCAGGTGTCAGCATAACAAAATTGAAAAAAGTGTAGTGGTCTGAATACTTTTTGAATATGCTGTACATATACATTTACATATATATACATATACATACAGATATTGAAAGTTTGACTGTCTATGCATGTTGAGACAATCTTCTTACCTGTTCCTATGCAATTTAGGGGTACTGGTTAGAAATATTTGTTGTTAGGATTATATCAATATTAGTTTGCAATGAGGATGAAAATCTCATTATAAAATAAAGTATTATGTGAAGTAAATATAACTTTGCTGCTTTCCGAAAGAACAGAGAAGGATTAGATGTATTTGAGTTTATGATTTATTCTTTAATATTCATTTCAATTTACTATGGCTTTCATGAATATTTTGCCTCCATTTTCATTACTTCTTGATTTGTTATCTGGCACTGCCAGCTAAGCTTGATCCTTCCCCTGTCCCTCCTCAGCATCCCTTTTCTATTATGTATCCAAAATATCTAAACCTTGGTATCTAGTGGGTAGTCTGATACTACTATATTTCATCTAATACTGAATTATTTGTTGTTTTCTGTTTGGTCAATTTCAGCACCACAACTCAAAGGGATCTTTTTTACCACCTTGGGAATCTAACTTTCATAGCTGCATGATATTTTAGAAAATAACATGGCCTCAACAATACATACTTTTCTGTCAATATGATGTTTCTTTCTCCATACTTTAACATTTGGTCTAGGTCAGTGGTGGTGAACCTTTTACTTAACGAGTGCTGAAAAGTACATGTTTTGCATGCGGCTCCTCCACGTGTGCTGCATGTTCAACTGCACCATCTGCACATGCATGCAGCTTTTGCATGTGAAATACATGTGCACTGCACAAAGGCACTCATGTACACATGAAAAATTGCATGTGCATGCACAAGAGATCTCCGAAGACCAGCTGGATTTCCTGCTGCAATTGCGTGTATGCACAGCAGAGGCCTGAAGTCCAGCTGGGTCTCTGCAATCACATGTGTGCATATGCAATCACATGTGCATGCTGAGCTGGAGGTAAGTTGGCCAACAGCTTGTGTGCCCAGCAAGATGGCTCTGCATGCCACCTGTGGTACCCGTGCCATAGGTTTGCCATCACAGGTCTAGGTCATTCTAACTTTTCTTTGAAGTACATATGTTATTACTGTCATTAATGAAAGATTCAGTAACCATCCCTGTGAATTGTTGGCCCTACACTATGTTAGGGGGAAGGGTGGGAGGGAAGGAGAAAGAGAGATCATCTCTAACTTTGCACTCTTTCTTTTATCTTCAACTGGAAATTTTTTGTGTCTTTCTTCTTTCCAGTGATTAAAATGATATCATCAACATCATCATAAGGTATGATGTCCTTTTTCTAGTAGATTTAATTCCAATGACTGTATCTTATGAGAATATAACCAATAGTCTCCATGATTCTTGATATAAGTAGTTAGGATAACATCATAGAACCCTGGCTATTTCTCTTCCAGTTCTGAATCATTTAATTTCTATTCATTTTCTATTCAAATGCATTTATTATAATTGTGCAATTAGCTAAATGGTTATACTGTATATGGTATTTGTATATACTTAGTGAGGCTTTCCGAAGAACTTGGGATAGTCAGGTGTTATTTGGTGAAATTACAAGTATCATTGCAGGATGCAAGCTATTCCTAGTAAAGCTGTCTTTTGCAATTGACAGATGTTAACTTTGCCAATGCTGATGGTACTTAAGTGATGCTCCACTTGTTTCAGCACTATATCCAAGGCAGATATTATTATTGATACTATCTTCACTTTCTTTTACCATAGTCACTTTAATTTTATTTACAATTCTTTATATTTGTGATTTTCTCCAGTTCTTTCTTCCCTATTTTCCTGTCTCCAGAAGAATGTTTATATCCAGACTTTTTTGTCTTTCTTATTAACAATTGTTAAGCCTGGAGTCTATATGGCAGATGTGGTCTGTTTGAATTCTACAGTTTCAAAGCACTTTAATTTCTTCATTTTCAATTACTTTCTCTGTTTTGTAGAGTTCTTATTACAGACAAATAGATTATTTGCAGATATTCCAATGAACCACTGTTGTTATTTTGTCATGCCTTATTTATAATAAGTCTGTGTGATCTTATTTCAGCAGCTAACTAGGTGATCCACTTTTTCTGCAGCTTCTTTTCAGGGATGACATTTGCTATCTGCTGATGTTTTCTGAATTCTGTCTTTGAACTCTTTTGTTCTTAAGGCTTCATTTGCTAAACCAGAATTAGCCCTTTTGTGTTTCTTTAACTTAATCACCTTGATGGGCTTTTCACCATTGACTCTGAATTTTAATATCTCCTTCACTCGACAAATGTATTTTTTCCTTGACTTCAGTATTCTTGAAGTTGTCAGCCTGATAGATACCTAAATATTTGTTGTAATCTTCTGTATCCAGACTCTTGGTGTTATTTCCAAGGGCATCTTTATACCTTCAAGCTTTGATAATTTGTCCTCTGTTGATAGTGAGGCTAGCAGATTTGTTCAGTCAAAACTCCATTGCAATATCATGGTAGTATAGTCAACTAATGTTAAGTAGCAATGTTAAGTTTCAGATGGTAATTAGTAGTAGGGCTTAAATGTTTATATTGCCCAACTCCCAATGATTTTGGGCAGCTATTAATAATAAAGAAATTATAATAAATAGATTAAAGATGGTAAGCATGATGAAATGAGGCCTCTTACTATCCTTGCCAAAGGCTTGAGTGAAGAGCCAGATCTTCATGACTCTTCTAAACAATACCGGGGTGGAGATCATCCAGGTAACCTCCTTGCAGAGGCAGGCACTGATGCAGACAAAATGTGCTTTGGGGGTCCTGACATTATCTTATCAATCTGGACCATGGTTATCCTACCACAACAGGTGCAGTGGGCAAAGATCCTTAAAAGTGCCTTCTACATGGGTTTGCTGAATGAACCATGTAACGTACATTAAAGTGAACACATATACATTCATAATTTTCTACAGAAATCAGTTGGGCAAATATTAAAAGATACATATGATCCCTCAGGTAATCAGATTCTGTGACATATAGAAATTTATAGGTAACAATCAGCGTCTTGAACTGTACCTGAAAGTTAATGCCACAAATGCAAAGCATGGGTGTTACATGACCTTACTGAGGCATAGATATCACTGCTCTTGCCATTCTAATCTGGATCAGTTGAAGCTTTTTAGTAGTCTTCAACTACCTCTTCATCAAGCAAAGTTTTCCATAAAGAGTTAAACAATTTTTGTATTCAGAGTCAAAAACTTTTGGACAATTAATAAAACCAAAATAGATGTCTATTTGAAACCCCCTTACATTTTCCATTGTACACTGGAAATTAACTATGTTATATTAGGTGTCCTATATTCTCTGAATCCATGTTGTATGCTACATTGTTAACACCCTACTCAGGTGTCTGCAGAAGAAGCAAAGAGACAAAGTAAGCATTGTGCTACTTTAATGCAAGCTTCTCTCATTTAATGCATGTATACAATATTTAAAAGGCAACTGAACTTTCTGGATTTCTTTGAAGAGGTTTTGCTTCTTCACTGAGAAGCGAAATGTCTTCAGAGAAAAAAACAAAGAAAGTCCAGTTGCCTTTTGAAAAAGCCCCTTCGGGACAACCATGACCTGGAAGATGGAGAATCTCCACAGACACAAAATGGAAAAGGACGAGGGCTTTGCTTGCAAGTTCTGACTTAGCCCCTAGCCGAACTCAGCCGTTGTGACTTCTAAGCCATCTAAGCTTTGGACCTTGGCATGTGATGTCAACTAATCCTAACCCTAAGTTTGCTTCCACTACAGGTAGTCCTTGACTTACAACCACAGTTGCGACCACAATTTCTGTTGCTAAGCGAGGTGGTTGCTAAGTGTACCGTGCCTGAATCTATGACCATTTTTGCCATAGTTGTTAAGCCAATCCTGCATTCTGTATGTTGAGTGCGCTTGGCTTTCCCCCTTGACTTTGCTTGTCAGGAACCGGCTGGGAACATTGCAAATGGGGATCACGTGACCCCCAAGATGGTGCCATCACTGTGAGTCCTTGCTGGCTGCCAACCACCCAAATTTTGATCACATGACCATCCTGTGGTCGTCGTAAGTCACTTTTTTCCGGTGTCCTTATAATTTTGAAGGGTTGTTAATTGACTGGTTGTAAGTTGAGGGCTACCCGTACTGTGTTAAAAGGCAGAATTAAGAGCCTAGGCCTCTTCATAAAGACCTGTGTGCTAGGAAACCCTTTTCCACCGACCATTTAACCCCGAGCGCCATCCTTTATGCCACCCATGTGACTCTGCTGCTCCTCCTCTTCCTCCTCACCTTTCACGGTCAGCTGAAAGGAGTCGCTCTGTTCCTTTTGCGCACTCAGCCTGTTTTCTGCCGTGCAGAAGTATCTGGCGGCATCCGACAGCTGAAGGCGCCTGAAGACAAGGACCGGGCCCCTCTGCAGCTCCTCGGCTTGCCCCCCAGCCCCTTCCTTGTACCATCGGTAGCTGATGGGAGGAGATCCACTGGCTGAGCAGGTGAGAGTCATCCGAGTCCCACTGGGCAGGACAGATTCCTGGCTGCTGGCTTCAATGAGCGGCTTGGAGGCTGGAACTAGAGAGCAGAAGAGTTGCTGAGGCTTCTTCTCAAAGCTCCTCTAGCAATTAAGAGCTAAACAAAGGAGGGATTAGAAGCTCATCAATGAAAGAGGACCAGGGCTCCCCCGGGCCTTATTAATCCAAAGAGAAGCCGAGGGGTCTTTCTTGGCTCCGGGTACCATTTTCTTTCGACGTGGAAAATAAAAAGTATGAATATTCGAAGCAGAGCTGTGCTGCTTCTGCTATGGATAAGGAGTCAGCTTCCTGCTTATGATGCATCCTTCTCTCCCCTCAATTCTGCTCGTAGCTTTGAAGTTCTTGAGAAGAAACACACCAGAAAAGAAATAACTAAATCAAACTGGAGGGCTATAAAATTAAGCAAAAGGCCCTGTGGGTTTTTGCGTGAGGGTCTCAGGATGCCCTACAGCCAAAGTGACAGGTTTCTGCCTAGGATTACCTTTTAACACCTTGAGCTGGACGGTCTTTTCTCCAGTGATTCTGCTCATGTTTTGGGCTTCCAGCTCAACTAAGCAAAGGAACAAACCAGTATCGGTCATTTCAAGTTCCTTGATGTGGAGTGACACATCTCCAGGGGGCTTCTTTGCAATGTTCACTCGGTCCCTGAAATCAGCCAAGAAGATGTGGTCCCCGGAGACATCGTGCTGCAAGATGGTGTGAGGAGTTTGGTCCAGTGAGAACTTCTTCCAGGTCACCTTGAGCTGCTTGAAGTCAGAGGAGGCCTCGTACACGCAGGGCAAAGTGGCAGGAGCCCTCCAGATCCCGTTGACCAAGGGGGGGCCGGTCAAATCCAGGGCAGCTGGAGGAGGAGAGGGAATACAAGCAGAAGATTTAGCTGCTGACACCAGAAGGTAAATGCAACGTCCTCGGGAGAAGAAAGGCTTGGGGTGGAGACTGTTATGGTCCCATTCAAAGTGATGTGAACCAGGCTAAAGGAGGAGAAAATTGTCCGGCAAGGTGTCTTCTCCACACATTTTCCTTTAGCTCTTGCACCTCTCAAATGACACCAGCTGCCTTTCCACTAACTTGTATCCCCCACAGCAACAATTTTCTGTACATTTAGCAGAACCTGCCTTTTTCTCAAGAATCAGTCAGGAGCAGATACGCTTACTGATGCTGTTGTTATAATTTTGTAACACTCTAAGTCAGAAGGCACATGTGATGGTTTGATCACACAGAAGCCAGTGGGACCCTGCAAGTGGCCATCCTGACTTTTGTGACTGTGCCCTGTGAACACCCTGGAGGATGAAAACAAGCAAGAAGAGCAAAATGAAAC
>JANHFJ010004249.1:297382-311840 GCA_032468195.1 Cerberus rynchops | reverse complement strand
CCGCCGGAGGACCCCGGCTAAACACTCCAGGTCACCCTCGCCCTCGTCCCCAGCCGAGCCGGCCAGACCCGCTCCTCCTATTAGTTTTTTTCACTGCCGCTGTACACTTGTATCTCATGTTTAAGGTGATCATCCACTAGGACTCCAAAGTCCCTCTCACAGTTACTATTTCTGAGCCAGGTTTTGCCTAATCTGTACTAGTACCTTTGGTTTTGCCTACTTAGGTAAAACCTTGTTTTTTTCACATTAAATTTCATGTTGTTGGATAGGGCCCATTGTTCAAGTCTGTCAAGACCTGTTTGGATTTGAGCTTGTCTTTTGGGGTGTTGGTTATTGTTGCCAGCTTAGTGTCATCTGCAAATTTAATGAGTTCCCCTTCTACTCCATCATCTAAATCATTTATGAAGATATTGAAGAGTACCGAGCCTAAGATGGAACCTTGTGCTACCCCACTACTTACTTCCCTCCATGTAGATGTAGTACCATTAAGGACTACTTGTTGAGTATGGTTTGTCATCAGTTACAAATCCATCTGGTGGTGATGCTGGCTATCTCACATTTTTCTAGTTTACCAAAAACTAAGTTGTGGTCTACCTACTCTCTACTCCTGCAGCCGTTCTTCATATGTTTTAGCCTTCAGTACGCTAATCATCTTTGTTGCTCTTCTCTGCACTCTTTCTAGAGTCTCAACATCTTTTTTATATCATGGTGACCATGCAATATTCCAAGTGTGGTTTTACCAAGGCATTATAAAGTGGTATTAACACTTCACACGATCTTGATTCTAGCCCTCTTTTAATGCAGCCTAGGACTGTGTTGGCTTTTTTGGCAGCTGGACTGCTGGCTCATATTTAAGTGATTGCTCACTAGGACTCCAAGATCCCTCTGACAGTTACTATATTGAGACAGGTACCACCTATTCTATACATGTGCATTTGGGTTGTTGTTGTTTTCCCTAAATGTAAAAGCTTACTTTTTTCTCTTCATTGAATCTCACTTTGTTAGATAAGGTCCAGTGTTCAAGGCTGTCAGTATCTTTCTGTATCTTGACCCTATCTTCTGGAGTATTAGCTATTCTTGCAAACTTGGTGTCATTTGCAAATTTGATGTTTCCTCTTTATCACCTAAACATGTTCACTCTCCCTCCCCCACATAGCTGCAGTCAATTACCTTCCTGTTGGCCTTGAACTTGCAACTTCTTGTCAGCTTCCTCATTGATTTTCTTACTGCAAGCTTCCCAGAAGCAAAATAAATGAGGAAGCTGGCAGGAATTTTAGGAAGGAAGGAAGGAAGGAAGGAAGGAAGGAAGGAAGGAAGGAAGGAAGGAACGGTTTCTGATACTCCTTGCTAGTTTTCCACAAGGAAACTCAATGGGAAAGCCAGCAGGAAGTTGCAATTTGCTCCCACTCCACTGTATTTTTGCCCTCCTATGGCCATTTCTTTGTTTAGAGAAGAAAATATATCTGAAACCATGACACAGCAATGAATGGGTTGTCTACTCTTTTTCTCTAAAAATACTTAAGAACCATGGAGGAACATTTAGAAAGTGTGGGTATTCTTGATTCACATGTTAGCCTGAAATCTAAATATTTAAGCATTTTAGGGAATTGGGATTTTGTATTCAGTTGATTTAAGGCTGCGTGTATCTGAAAATAATACTGTTACATTTTAACTATAATTCCATAGTTGTTCATATAACCTAATTCTTAAATAAATGAATAAATAAAGTATTAGGTCATGCAGATTTTCTTTGCAGTAATAATTGGCTTATAAGGATTGGGGGCTGTTTTTGCTATAGAAGAACAAAGGGATGAACTGATATGGTATGCCTGAATTTCTTTTGTTTTAGGGGGATTTGAAACTACTCCTTGAAGTTTTCATGCATGTCTGACTACATTACATCTATCTGCAGTATATAGTTACATTTTATCATCTCCAAGGCCACTGAAGAGACTACTAACTGGTTTCAACAGAAGTAACAACCAAATGTGAATTTATAATATGGGGATTTTTTATTTATTTATTTATATCATTTATTTATATCAGGATTTCTATACTGCCCCATCTCCCAAGGGACTCGGGGTGGTGTACAGCCAAGTAAAAACACATATAAACAATTTAAACCAGTCAAAATTAATTAAATTAAAGCTGATTGAGTTAAAATTTAGGCAATTAATAGTTTAAAATTTAAAATTCAACAAATTAAAATTTAAAATCAAATTCAAAATTTAAAACCTCTCAAATGTCAGGCCAGGCCGGCTTGCTGGAATAAATGAGTTTTTAGGGCACGTCGGAAGGCCTGGAGGTCCGCAATGGTTTGAATCTCCAGGGGGAGTTCATTCCACAGGGAGGGCGCCACCACAGAGAAGGCTCGTACCCTCGGGGCTGTCAGACGACAACGTCCTGACAATGGAACCCCGAAGAGGCCCGCCCTGTGGGAGTGCACCAGTCGGCTGGAGGCTGACGGTGGCAACAGCCGGTCCCGTAAGTACCCGGGTCCATCCTAGAAGCAATTACATTTTAAAGTCATTTTTAACTGTTGCAGTTTTCAAATAGTGTTTCCCCTCTTATCCTGACACAGATTTTGTTGAGGATTTCAATCTGGCAGGCTTCACCAACTTTTCAGCTGCTGATGGAGTCACTTGACTCCTAGAGGTTGGGACGGGCATTTAATATTCATTAAAATATAGTGAAAAGAAGGACTAGGGGTGACATTATATAGTGTTCCAATATCTGAAGGGCTGCCACAAAGAAGAGGAAGTCAAGCTATTCTTCAAAGCACCAGAAGGCAAGGGGGGCGGGGGAAGTAATGGATGGAAACTAATCAAGGAGAGAAGCAACCTGGAATTAAGGAGAAACTTCCTAACCGCGAGAACAATTAACCAGTGCTTGCCTTCAGAAGTTGTGGATGCTCCATCACTGGAGGCTTTTAAGAAGAGACTGGATAGCCACTTGTCTGAAATGATATAGGGTCTCCTGCTTGAACAGTGTGTTGGACTAGAAAATCTCCAAAATTCCTTCCAGTTCTGTTATTCTGTAAAGGTGGATTCTCTCCGATCTCTGGATATGATCTTCTGGTCAGTCTCAAATGAATTCTCACCTTTCCTTTGGCCCTATCCCTATCCTCCTCTCTTTAATGATTAATGGATGTTTTCCCACTGGTTTGATGGGAATTGAGGGAAGTAACAAGGGTGGAATTCATAAATCATTTTCTTTAACATGCGTTGTACACAGGAAGCAAGCACAGTACATCTGCCAGTATTGTTCCTGTACCAAGATAGGTATCAGCAGTGGGGCTGGTTTTATGTTGCTCTTGTTTTTAGGTTGGTGTGTAGACCATTGAATAACACTTTTGCTCAGACCTCAATGGAGCTAATGCATGCTTAAACCCTAGAATCATGCAAGCTGATGACGCAAAGGAACCTCTTCTAAAAACCAGGCCATTCATTAAATATTACATCTCTTTTCTTGCTTGTCAGCATGAATGTCAGACTTCAGTATTAAAATCACTTTTTAAAAAAAGAATTACCCAAACTAGACAATCGATCTAGCGCTATGTTTGGAATAGTAATTTAGGTCAGTTTGTTAAAATATATATTAGTCATTCTTGTCAGACATACTTTGACCCATTCAAGCAAGCCATCGCATTTTCTTCTTAGGGCTGAGACCGCATGACTGGTCCAAGGTCACCCAGCTGGCTTCATGCCTAAGGCAGGACTAGAATTCACAGTCTCCTGGTTTCTAGCCAATTATTTTACCAATTACTTTAATCACTAGATACTCACACGGAACTCACCCACGTGCACACAAGTACACCCCACACTTATATGGGGAAGGGGCATTGTCTAATTTATAGATAATAGACACAAGGCTAGAATAGAGTGGTGGCCCCGTTCTTTTTAAATGCACTGAATTTTTGATGCAAAGGCTCAAACTGAGTCCTTCTGCAGAAAATCTGCAGAAAATGTGACGGGCATTTCACCTACTTTGTACCCCTTTGGTGGAGGAAGGACAGGCGGTACGGGGTTGCTATTGGCACCCCAGCTCCTGCACTTCATCTTGCGAGTGCCGCGGTGTGATCGCTGGGCTTAATGAGCTATGGGGTTATTTATCGTTCTGTGCTTGGGGAATCACAGTGGATTTATCACTGGCTTCTGTAAATAGCATGGCAAAAACGCTCCGCCAAAGAAGAGAATTGTACTGAAAAGCAGGAAAGAGAAGAGAGGAATCTATAAGACAGTTTCCAAAGGCTTGGGTGGGGGGGACCTACCACCAATTTTCTCCTCCAACTGTTTTTCCATCAACAAACCCACTTTTCACTTAACCTGGTCTTTTGTCCCCAACACATACTGTAGTTTAATCAGGACTTCTGCACTCTGAAAGCTGCATACAGTATTACATTTTCCAAGTGGAAAAAATAAAGATGCCCTTGAGTGTAGTGACTACACAGGCACAAGCTTGTGGTTTTCTTGGCACAGCCTGGGTTAGTTTCGAAACCCAGACAAAGTTGGCCAAGTATCATTACCTGCTACAGTATGTATGTATGTATGTATGTATGTATGTATGTATGTATGTATGTATGTATGTATGTATGTACCGGTATTCATGTATACACATGCAGCCACACCCACACAGCGTAAACGAAATGATGCTGATGAATATCAAACGCAGCTCAAGGAAGACATTTCCTGCAGTTCATGGAGATTTGCCTTTCCATTACAAACTTCTATTTTATATTCCCCATTAATGCATTCCACATCCAGCATGAAATTTAGGATTTGTATGTTAGCTGCACACCATGGCAAAGTGGTAGATGTGGTCTCTGTGATTGAGGTGTCTTCAAGAAGACAGATGTTACTGCATCCGTGCCCCTTCCCCTGGTCTATAGGTGGCCCTTCAGAAGACAAGGTCTAAATTTTCCTCCAAACAGAACTTGCTTGAGTGGATGGTGGCTTGTGGATGGGATGAATCCTTTAGTCACTGTCCAACAAAGTAATCCCTTTTTAGGACCTTGGATTCTATGGGCTTCCTACTGATTTCTGTTCAGCTTCCAGAAGACACCCTTTAACTGCCTGGGAGCAACCCAGCATAGCCATTCCTGATTTGTGGCTCCCAAAATTCCTCATGGCCTACTTTTTCCACTCCAGTCTGTCTAGGAAAAAAGATTTAGGAAATAGGCTCAGAAAACAGACTTAAAGACAATTCTCTCACTCAGCAATGGTGACTTGTCCATTTCTCCTACTTTTTTTCTTATGTTTGCCAATGCCAAGCTGGGGCTGGGAAGGCTATACGTTAATTGGAAACAGAAGTTGTAAAGAATCCCTGACATGATTGGATTAAATTAGCTGGAGATATACAAAGTATAATCCACCATCCTGTTGATTACCGTAAGCAAAAGTCAAGAACTCTATTAACAGTATCAGCAGCTAGTCCTGCTAATTTACTAATTTTGTAGTCCCTGTTAATCAGTAAGGATACTTCTGCTTTGAGAAATTTGAAGAGTTACTATTCTGGATATTAAGTATTGGGTTCTGGGGATTTACATTTTATCCATTTTTGAAAGGCAATATTTTCTACCAATCAAGAAATGATGCAATATATTTTCCTTTGGGGCAGATTTTATGATAGACTACATCAACAGTAGAACATTACTCTTTTTTTAAATGGTAATCTTTATATAATGTTTAACATTTGAAATATACAACAAATGATTTGTTTAGTTTGTTTACAATTTTCTCCTCCTTTTTTGTTATTGTTCATCAGTTAGAAGGGTTGCATTTTCTTTTTCAAATTTGTAATAAAATAAAACAATAAAAAATAAAATAAAATAAATGAAATAAAACTCTTTTCCCCATTTTTCCTCAAAGTCCTTACTGTTCCTCTCCAGAATGTGAATTTGGAATGATGCGATGGGAGTTGACTTTGTTGGCTACTTGGCTTTAAGTTTGCACTGAATGAAAAAAGGGTGTTGGAGCTTCATCGGTCTGGAATTCAAATCACTGCCTGGAAAAGTTTGGGTAGAAAACAGAGTCTGCTTAATAATTTCTTGGAGCAACATCAACGATTAATGTCCAACAGCTGAGAAAATCTAAAGTTGATTTGTGGTGTTTTTTTTTTTAAATAATCCAGGTACTACTAAAATGCTCATTGTCGTAACCTTTAAATGGTCAAAATGCTGCATTATAGGCCAACAATTTTTGACTCGGCCAAGATACCACAAATGGACTAACTTACAAAATGCATCCAAAATCCAGGATTCATGACTCCCAAGCAAATAACATTTAAAAAAGTTGTGGCTGCTTCAGTTTTGCTGGGCTATTTGCTGCACTGCTGGGCTGCTGCTGCAGTCATGTGACCTTCATCTTCAATGTTCAGGGACACTTTCCCAGCCACTCTTGCAATCCCTTGCTCCCTCCTCAACCCAGCAGCAGCTATTTACCTATCGGCTGGGAAGGAGATTGAGGGAGGGAGGGAGGATCCCTGCACACTATTCCTGGCTCACACCACCCCTATGTGCCTTCCCTGATCCATGCCGCTTCACCCCACCCTTTCAAACCAGTGCCATCCCCTCCATATGCATTCCCTCAGGCAGTGGTGGAATTCAATGTTTTTTACTACCAGTTCTGTGGGTGTGGCTTGGTGGGCATGGCTGGGGGGGTCATGTGACTGGGTGAGCAGTTTTTGTAAGCAGGGCAATAAAGATTAGGCTAGAAACAAGACCAGAATGTTTCTTTCCTGACAGGATTAACCCTGTAAAGTAGAAAAAAATAAAAGGAGATTTCTTCTAACAACCAGTTCTCCCAACTGCTTAGAAAATTTACTACTGGTTCTAGCAAACCTGCTAGAACCTGCTGAATTTCACCTCCGCCTTGTGGCACCTCCTGTACACCCCTACACATTCTTTCCAACCCATGCCATTTCCCCACGCACCATCCCAGATCTGCATGGCCAAGCATCCTTCCTGACTGGCCCTGGCCCTGTGCACCTTGTCCAACCTGTGAGGCAATTCCCATATACCCTCATGACCTCCACAAACCTTCTCAACCCATACTGCTCCCTATATGCCCTATGCAATCTGCATGGCACCTCTCACACACCCTCATGCACCCTTCCTGATCCACGCTACCCCCCCCATACACCTCCTTGACCCACATGGCATCTTTTGCGCACACCTGTGCATGTTTTCCAACTCACAGAGAAGCCAGAAGGAAGTCAAAATTCATTTTCACTCCCATTGCATTTTTGATCACCTCTGGTTTTTCTGTTTCTCTATTTATGTATGGGAATATCTCTGAAATGATGACCTCACAGGTATGGGTTTTCTATTGTGTAATAACAATCATTTTTTAATCAAATAAATCTTGTGCCTGTCTTTATCTTTACAGGAATGCTTCACTTTTTGGATTAAATGGTGAAGGGATAGTCATAGTCATCTAGCAAGTGTATAAATGATCTTTCCAGCATTTTTTTCATGGGATGAATACCATTCTTCATTCTCCATTCCTAGCTGGCCCTCAGTTGGTTTTGTCCATATCATGATACATAAGCCACAAGAAAGGAAGGAATGCAATATCTGAGTGCTTTTTGCCTTCCTATAGCACAAAAACTTTATGGTGGATTCTCTTTTGCTTGCTCCACTGAAGCAGAGAAAGACAAGTGAATCTGCCCAAATCCTAAGCTTTAAAGAATTAGAGAACGAGCATCGGCTTCGTGTGGATAAGAAGAGCATAATGATGAAAAATTCTGTTCCACAATGGATTATACCCCAAAGATTGGGGAATGGATCACCCTCCTCCTTGGGAGAATTGCCTTACCAGAAAACAAATCTTTGAACAGTTGCAGCTTTTGAGTAATTGCATTGTCAGTGTAATGCCTGATGGTGGAATTCAGATGGTGTAGCTCCAACGCATTATGCAGCCTGCCTAGCCAGCACCATTTAAAGGGCAGCAGGCAAAGGTGGGTGGGTTCATCAAACGTGGCAATAGAAATGATATATGTGCCCAGGAGGAAAAGTGCTTGAGGGGGCAGGACTCTCTCTTTTCACTGGAATCTGAGAACAGAGAATTTGCTGCGACAGTCCAAAATGAGGCCACACCAGAGCTTCTGGAGAGAGACAGGGGAAAATGGCATGCATTTCATTAGAAGTTTTTCTTTAAAAAGGAAACATATATAATCAACATGGAGAGAATTATAACCAGGAAAGATCCACCCCTCCCCCAATCAAGGAACACAGTGGAAATCCAAATGTTTTCCTTAGGGCTATTGCATTTTTTTTAATTTACACCCAATATAATTGGCTTCATTAGCAAAGATTCAAAAATACTCTTCTTCTATTTAACAGCCATTGTCCCTAAAAACGATGACTTTTCCCTACTATTAGTAATTACTTATGTGCATGCTGCACTTTCTTGGCAAAATGCATTCTGTTTTTGAAGCAATGAGGGCAGAATAGAAACAATAAAGCAAAGGGCACTGTAAATAGTTAGCCTTTGTTTTAGATTGGAGGAAGAGGGAAGGGAAAGGAAAAGGACTAGGCTACTGAGAATTTGTTCCAGACAAGGATTATCAGAATTAGCTTGAAGATGCAAATCTGTAAATTCACTGGGTTTATATTATTCAACATAAAATATCACAGGATTGTGTAATTCTGGGCATATGGAGCATTTCTAACTATGCATAGATTAGGCTGTTAGTTCTTTTATCATAATAGAAATTAGTTTGGCTGTGAATGACTATTCAAGGCTGGATCTCAGTCAGAGGTCCTTCTTATTACTCAATAATATCGGAACTAAAGATGCCAAGAATTCAAGCTGGGTCTTTCTGCAGGTGCTCTGCCACTGAGCTATGGCTTATTCTGTGATATATATATTGTTAAATTACTACCTGGAGAAAAACTGAAACAGTTATTTTACAATTACTTCTGTCTCTCTGCTGCAGTCTTGAAAAAAATAAATAAATCAGCATTTCAGGAGAATGCATTGCGTAAATAAAAAGATGATTTGGAATGCTAAATAAATAAAAATAAATACAAATTCAAAACAGGCAGCTGTAAACTACTTACAACCTCTACTGTCTATAAAATTGAGTTACTCATCCAAGAATACTAAAACTATCATTGGCAGATATTTCTCTTGTTAACAAACGTGATATGTTCCTGTCACAGGTGTTGAGCACTTTGCAAATGTGATGCTCTTTAGGGAAGAGAAGCTTAATAGGAAACAACTTGCGTTTACAAAATTATCTCCCCTTCCCCATGGACATTTTAAAGCCTTTTTCACTTGATATTGCTACCATTACTTGGGAAGGTTGCTATTGCCTTTTAATGTATCTGATCATAGATGTCAAAACTAGATTCTAATCTCCAAAAGGAGAGAGATATTTTGTTTTCTCATTGTGAGGTTTTAATGTATTTTTATCTTGGCCTATGAAACAGAGTTTTCCCAGAATTGAAACGGAGTGCTGTGTGAAACTCTCTCTCTAGGACAGGGATGTCCAATCTTGTCAACTTTATGACTTGTGGACTTCAACTCCCAGCATTCGCTGGCTGAGGAATTCTGGGAGTTGAAGTCCATAAGTCGTAAAGTTGACAAGATTGGAGACCCCTGCTCTAGGACATCTCTTTCAGCCTTTTACCCATTGACCCTAAAAAGAAATGCATTTTCTTTCACCCTCTGCTGATCTATCTGCAGTTTTATGATAAGTTTTGCCTGTCATGAAAACTACTACTAAAGATGCCCACAATAATATGTGCAAATACATTTACTTACGGTATTTGAAAAACCATTAATAGTTGCAATAATGTAAAAAGACAATAATGTAATGTATGAAAGACACATATTTTTAGCATGGCATCCAAACTGAACTTCACAAACTCAGCAGCTGAATGTCATGACAGTCTTTTGAATCCTAGATTGACTCTAGTCAGTGCTATAATGCTAACAGTGCACAATTATAGGACATATGTGGATATTGGAGGCCAACTCACCTTAAGTTGTTATCCTGTTAAAGAATTAAGGGCATTTCTGCACAGTTGAGTTGATATGTTCTCCACCCATCTGTGGGTCAACAGAAAACTATTTCCATGAAATTTGCTGCTGGATGGATCCTTATTCTATCTATCTTGTCTATGGTGTCATCTACCTCTCCTCCAAGATATGGTTGACAGCACCATAAAGCCAGAAGTTGTCCTTGATTTGATAGGAGGACAAACACTCCTTAACACTATACAGCTAATGATGTCTGAAGGTCATCTCACTCAGGGCTAGAGACCAGATGAAGGTCTTTGGGAATGGAGGATAGACAAGGCAGAACAAGCTGTTGCTGGGGCCATGATTGTGGTGTGTTTAGCTGCAAGACAGAAATGGACCAGAGAAAGGTCAGAAATTGAGTGAAGGACACAGTGCTTTCCTGTGCTTGCCTTATCCCTGTTTACTTTCCTGAATTTAAACTTCCTCCAGGATGGAATATAGTCGAAACTGGTGGACATGACTGTGTATGTTATGGTAGATACAGAGTATTAAATTAATAAGTGATTTAACAGTATGTGATTTCTTTCAATATTTTGATTGCCGTTAGAAATTATGTCAAGAGGTCCTTAATTTAAAAAAGGGAATGATCCTCCATGAATCTTCGCTTCACAAGAATGCTTTCATAAGCTCTGAAATGAATTTCTAGATTATTATCAGACAGGCAACTCCTTCCACTACTGATCAACAACTTTTCCATTTTGTTTTTCTTAATAGATTTTTTGGAAAGTTTCTGTATTACTGTACAGCTATTGTACTTTGTTTTCAGAAATTAGGTGAGAGTTCAGCCAAGGTTACTTTCAGGTAATCTTCCCATATGTTTCCAGTTTTTTCTTTGATTCCCCCTTCTCCCCCAAAATAAAATTTCAAAACACAAAAGTTAAATGGGAAAAGGCAATGCTGAAAATATGTTTATTATGAACAGTATTATTAGATTATCTATCTGAAATTATAGTTAGTGCAAAGGAAAAAAACCAGTAGAGAAAACTTGGCTGAATTACAAATGGAAAAGAAGGAATCCAGAAAGAGTAATACTGGATTCTAAAGAATGAGCTGTGAAAATATGATAATGAATTTAGGGTAATTGCACATTAAAGTTTTCTGGAATTTTATTCTAGATTATTCAGGGTGACAAAGAGGCAGACGGCAAATATTTGGAGACATTTTTCTTCTTTCACAACTTCTCTTGTGGCGGAGCATGGCTACAGATGGGAGAAGCTGTGGCATGTAATTTAACTGCTCAAAATTGACAAAGAAGGTGCTATCAAACCAAGAGTTATTTCAAAAGATTCATGCTTCCTTCAGAAACCCCTAAATCAAATTCAAGAATTTCACTCAGCATTGCAGCATCTAAATGTTTAGAAATAGCTCACAATGTAACTATGTGAGATAAAGGAAAAGAGTGATAGATGTTGTGGCCTCAGATGCTCAATTGCCAAATAAAGTAAAATTAAATTAAATTAGGCAGGCACCAGAGGGGGGAAATGGCCTTCACAGGCACTCTTCCTCCACTGTTTCCTGCATCTCCCCCATGCACAAATACACACTCTGGAGCCAGCAGTCTCTCCTCATTTGATAGCATATAATAATGTACAGTATATTCACTGCAGCCCTCACAAAGATAAAGGAATTGTCCAATTATTAGGGCTAGGCACAAGTTTGGCCTGTTGGTATGAAAATAAGTGACAGACGCAGCTGGGAGGGATGCCATGCAGCCCAGCAGGGAGAAGAAGCCTGGTGACTGGAACAAGGTCATTTTCAGGTCATTTCCACAGTATCCATAGGGTACCACTTTACCAGCAGCCTATCACCTTCCAGCTGCTTTCCTATTGGCCAAGAGGGATGCATAATTGCTTCTTTCATTCCAGCATATGCCAGATGGAGTCACCACTGCTTACACACTCTGCCTACCACTGCCTTTGTCTGCCAGTAGTCCCACCATCTTGTTTCTGGGACCTCGTTGCTATCGCTGTTACTAGTATTACAGTGATCCAAGTGATAAGGTCAAAGAATACACAAAATTGTTGCCTTTTAGCCATCTTGATAACAGTCTCTTTCTCTCTCCCTCTCTCTCTCCCCAACCCTGCTAAAATTTAATATTGGCAACTTTATACTTAAATGTAGCCGTCTAGTAATAGTAACTGATAGCAGCAACAGCAACAGCAACTTATCCCAGGTCCTTGGGAAGAACTCGCTAGATTGATAAAAATGCAAAATCCAGTCTAAACAACCGCTGACTGTGTGATGAACCATAATAATATAGCATTTCCTTCAGATATTAAATGACAACAACCCTAGTTTGCCATTGCACATTTGAGAATGGATTTGGTGCTGCTCCCTCATAGATGTTGTACATTGCATCCCATTAATGTAATGCAGTAGCCATATAGGAAATGTATATGCAAAACACATCAATGAAGGTGTATTGTTAGAAATGTAATCTATGTAACAACTCCACATAGGTCAAGACTGGAAAAGAGAAACTGAGGAGAAGCTTTTTGTTCTTCCAACTCAACAGAATCTTGGAAAGAAATTATGGAAAGAAGCTCAGGATTTGTCCATACAATAACTCCTCAAAAGCAAGACAATATGGGAATCAAAATTGGTGTAGTAGGAGAAGTCAGCAAAGTAACTGGATTTGAAAATGGGCCAGATCTGGCCAGGGATTGAGAAGATAAACATTATTTAAAAAAATCTCCAGAACATCCCAATGGGAGAGGCAGATAGTTCAAGGATTAAACAGAATTCTCTGGCACTGCCTATCAGGGACATATGTGTCTTGTTTGGGGACAGTTGCATAGGTATTCCATTTATATTTCTGCAAATGTAACATTCTGGCTAGGTGTACTCAAACAGCAAGGTACAGAACAGAAAGTCAGATCTGCAACCAATCAGCATGCAGGATGTCACCTCTGCACAATATACAGTTGGGATTTGGGAGGTGTGCATGTTGGCCAATTTGCAACTACCTGCAACCTCCACTTACCAATCAACCTCCCTTCACAGTTCTTTAACTTGTCCCCTTCCCCCAATCTAGGCCATCCTGAATGGTGGCATTTGATGGCAGTGCTGAGTTTGGGCCTGAAGTTCAGACTTCAGCTCTATTGCTGTCACTTCCACTCAGAAAAGCTGCCTCGTGCCATTCCCCAAGATGTGTGAGCCTTGGGGAGCGATGTGACTGATGCTCAGCCCAGTGCTCCCCAGAATCTGCTGCATGCCACTCACTTTCAGGCTGTGTTTTCTTTCTGTTGACAGGCCCCTGAGGGCTTCCCGAGGCTACTCCCGCTCACATGAGGCCTTCGCTTTTGAAGTGAGTTCAGATAATGCTCTTCTGCGGCCCTTGCGGCCTCTGAAAACTGCACAGAAGCAATGCCCAGTTCAATACACGATTTTCAGAGGTTCAGGAGAAAGCATGGGAGCACGACCCATTCTCGAGAACAAAAGGTGCTTTTCAGAATAGTCTGGAGGTAGTGAATATTGGTGTGTCAGTCAAAAATGTTGTGGTGTGTTATCTTTGACACACATGTCACAGGTTTGCCAGCACAGACATAGAGGAACCTAGACACACATAGAAGTCCCAGTTGGAAAATATATACATATTGTTGGAGGAAAATCCATCTGGTTCAGTTCCAAGCTGGGAGAAAGATGCCAGAAATAAAATGGAGACTGGAGGCTGATTGGAAAGAAGGTCCGTTTATTGATGAACAGAATCACACACACAAAGACAGAGTGCAGTTCTGGGTCAGCTGATCAGTTAACTAGATGAGTGCCAGGATTTTTATACAGTTCCTGAAATAATGCTGGGGGTGGTTAGGGGTTGTGCAATGAAGGGACTTGTGTTCTGAAAGGGTGTTTGGGCAATTCCTATTGTGGATAATGGCTTTCGTCCTGTGCTGGATCTTGGGTGAGGGGCTGCTGTACTAATCCTAACATTCTGCTTTTGTTAACTGTCAAACTTTGCTGCAAGGAGTTTCAAAATATCCTGTCCTGAATGGATTTCTGCCTGCAGTATTTGCTTTGCTTATGAATGGAGCCATCTAGATAGTTGGCTTCATCTTTCAATAAGCTCTGTTTAATTGTTGTTTGAAAGTTCTGAGTGTTGCAGTGTTGTGCTCTGAACTGATAAAGGTTTGGTGTAAAATGGTTTTGGTATTACATTGCTTCTGATAAATAGCAATAGCATTTTGGACTTATATACGGCATCACAGTGCTTTACAGCCCTCTCTAAGTGGTTTACAGAGTCAGCATATTGCCCCCAACAACCTGGGTCATTTTTACCAACCTCAGAAGGATGGAAGACTGAATCAACCTTGAGGCAGTGAGACTCGAGACTCAGCAGAAGTAGCCTGCAGCACTAATTCCAATTCAATTCCAATTCCAAATTTTATTGGTCACATACACAATCATACATGGGTACGATATGCAGTGAAATG